>JAQFXV010000240.1:0-28287 GCA_034694065.1 Camisia spinifer
CCATAAGCAACCCGCACAAATGGTAACCGTTGGAAAACGAGCCACTCTTTGGATCTATGATTTATTGATTGCATTGAGAAATATGGAGAGAGCCAAAGATAACTTATCTTTCAGAGGATGTAAAGGAACGACTGGAACTCAGGCTTCTTTTCTTCAATTGTTTAATGGCGACGAACAGAAAGTTAAACAATTGGATAAATTGGTTACAGAAATGGCTGGCTTTAGAAAATCGTATTCAGTTACGGGTCAAACATATTCACGTCTAGTCGATGCTGAAGTTCTTATGTCTCTTTCATTACTCGGCGCCGGAGTTCATAAAATATGTACTGATATTAGACTCTTAGCCAACAGAAAAGAAATTGAAGAACCTTTTGAAAGCACACAAATCGGTTCCTCTGCAATGCCTTATAAGAGAAATCCTATGAGAAGTGAGAGATGCTGTTCATTAGCGCGTCATTTAATAACTTTAGTTAATGATGCGCTCAATACAGCCGCAACTCAATGGCTTGAAAGGACTTTAGACGACAGCGCAAATCGTCGCATATCTATTGCAGAAGCATTTCTAACAGCAGGTGAGCCTTCATTTTCATCCCTTTTCTAAATCATAATCTCATGTTTACACATATTTTTGTTTTAAAGACGTTGTATTGAATACTTTGCAAAATATTTGCGAAGGGATTGTTGTCTATCCGGCCATTATTAATAAACACATTCGAGAGGTTTGAATAAAACTATTGTTTATTTTATTCAATGTTTAATACATTTAAAATGTTAAGGAATTGCCATTTATGGCCACCGAGAATATAATCGTTGCTATGGTTAAGAGCGGTGGTAATCGACAGGACTGTCACGAAAAGATTCGTGTCCTCTCACAGGAAGCCGCAGAACAAGTGAAACGTTACGGACGTAATAATGATTTGATTGAACGCGTTAAAAATGACGCCTATTTCAAGCCTATAAAAGATGAAATCGACTCTTTGATGGATCCAAAGACTTTCATTGGTCGCGCTCCTAATCAAGTGCTTGAATTTATTAGAGATGAAGTCAATCCAGTATTAGTTCCTTATAAACAATATCTTGAGCAAAAGGCTGTTTTAAATGTTTAATCATATTATGATTTGATTTTAAACTTTGAATAAATTTTAAATTAGTCTTTATTGTATTTAAAAAAAAGTCAAACAATAAAATATTTTAATCAAATATTAATATCAAAATTATTTATCTATCGATTTGAAAATAGATGAACAAAAATAATTTTAAGTTGATAGTAAGGCAATGATCGCAGGGTTAAGTCATAGGCTCTCATTCTCTTAGTGTTGAAGATTATGATTTAA
This sequence comes from Camisia spinifer, assembly GCA_034694065.1. Taxonomy (NCBI): domain Eukaryota; kingdom Metazoa; phylum Arthropoda; class Arachnida; order Sarcoptiformes; family Camisiidae; genus Camisia; species Camisia spinifer. The sequence continues at coordinate 1,335 of JAQFXV010000240.1, forward strand.
TTAACTGTTTTCACAGATAATCATTGGGTATTTTCCACAGAACTTCGATTTTGATAGAAACTGATGATATTTTTGAGATTAATTTAATACTACAGGTGTTTAATTATGTTTAAGTTTTTATATTTTTTTGTATAAATATATCCCTCATCTATTGTATACCTTTTTGAGGCTAAACGAATGTATCTTTTGCAGAGAGAATGTAGCATGGTGATTTATGCAAGTATTGAACCCCAATTCAGTTATAATTATTTAACATTTTTTCTTCACTGAATTATATGATAGAAATTTAAATTCATTATTGAGATAATTGAATAGTTTTCAAAATAAATTGGATTTTAATAATTGATTCAACTTATGATTTAAATTTGTATTTATTTGACAATAATATAATATAATTAAGTCGAACAGAGCATTAAAATGCAAATAACCTTATAATAAAAGAACGATTTTATTTCAACAGAAATATAGTTTCTTAAAAAATTATTTTTATGAATAATTGTTGAGTAAAACAAAAGAATGAAAGATCACAGAGTAATGTCACCAAATTCTTGACTCCATTTTTCATAGTTAGCTAATGTTGATTGAGACACACTTTTCCTGATTCTCTTCAAAGAATCTTTGAAGTCTTTAATAGTTATTTTTCTCATTTTGTTAGGATTTACATGTTTTACGACTTCTATTTCCATTTCTCTGATCGGTCCCAAAGCCGCGTCTTTTGCTAAAGCAGTTAAATCACTACCACTGTATCCATCAGTTTCTTCAGCCAATTCTTCCAAATCTTTTCTAGTCATCGGATTATTTTGTTTATCCATTAATTTGGCCAAAAGTATTATTCGTGTTTCATAATTAGGTAAAGATATGTAAACTCGCTTTGAAAATCGTCTTTAAATCAAATTAATTATAAAAATTATTATTGATTCGAAACACTAAAGCTATAAAATTAATATAAGACCTGAGGGCCGCGTCATCCAGTTCTTGAGGTCTATTTGTTGCGCCCATTACTAAAATTCTGTCTTCACTGGTTGTGTTCATCTGTTGTCAACAAAATAAGAGTTTTAAAAATTAAAACAATGTAAAGTTGATGACTCACTCCATCCAATTGGATAAAGAATTCAGTTTTGAGTCTTCGACTGGCCTCATGTTCATTATCTTTCCTCTCACTCAAAAGCGAATCGATTTCATCTTCAAATTTAATGGATTATATGTAAAAATTAGAATTAAATATAACTTATATGGAAAATAATTACCTATAAAAATAATAGTGGGCTGTATTTCTCGCGCGACTGCGAACAAAGCTCTCACTAGTTTTTCGCCCTCTCCTAACCATTTAGATGTTAGACTCGATGCACTTATATTTAGAAAATTTGCTTTAGATTCAGTCGCAACTGCTTTTGCCTTAAGGACAAAAAAAAGTTAAATTTTTAAATAATCAAAAAATAACAAAAGTTTTGATTTAATACGAGTAAAGTTTTTCCATTCCCGGGCGGACCGAAAAGAAGTAATCCTTTTGGAGGACTTCTCAATCCAGTGAATAGTTCGGGACGTATTGTCGGCAATATAACCATTTCTCTCAACGCTTGTTTGGCTACTTCTTGACCCGCAATGCTATCAAAGTTTACATCACAGCTACGATCGTATATTTCATCCAAAATATTTTGAGCCAATTTCTTGTCAACGCCTTTGAAATTAGCCGATAATTTAGACATAATTCCATTCGAAGTCGAAGGAGACGAAGATATCGATGGTTTTGAAGGAGAATTGAATGGAATCTGTCGTGACTTTGTTATTGAGGACAATGTATTCGCTGAATAAGAATTAGGTAATGGTTTGCGATTTGTTGGCGGAGTTGAAAAAATGCGGCGATTATTTGACACAATATTCGATACATTATTTCGTATATTTGTTGTTAAGGGATGTTTAGCTGTTTGGGATGTTTTACGATTAGTGATTCCATCGCCAGGATTGGAAACACGCCCTGACGAGACTGTAATCAATTAAATTAAAATATTTCAATAGATGTTGACATCAGTTTACCTGCGGGTCTATTCAATGCTATTTTCTGACGGTTTGAAAGAATTTGATTTTTATTATAAGGGTAGGAATTCAATTGTGAGCCTTTACTTTTCGAATAACTATTAAGCGAAGGATTGCAAACATCAGCGATTTGTTCTTCTTCATCATCGCCTTCTTTGAAAAACGGCAAATGAGCGCTCTGTCGGTATATTTTAAACATGCAATCTATGAAAGCATTCTTCTATTATCTCATGCATTAAAAATCAGGACTTAAGCGAAGGCATTAAAAAGACAAACCTAATCGTTCTAAACGGTCGCGAACCATAATCATGTTATTTCTCATCTTCTCCTGAAGTCTTCGGGCGCGCTCTCCTTCTTCTCCTGACATATCTTCTAAATCTATTTTAATTCCTTTTTCTAGTTCTTTGATTCCCGCCCTATACATGTCGATTACAATCTCTTTTTGTTCTGACAAATATGTGAAAAATAATAAATAAGTCAAATATTTACAAGTCTTTCAAATCAACTAAAAGTTTAATTTAAAACCATTGAAAATCGAATTTTCTTCTAAACTTTATTTGATTATAGCTTGAAATTAAATCTAATTTTGTTGATTTCGAATAATTTATGCATTAATTATCTTACACTTGAAACTAAAAATCTATTCTTTTTTTATTACTTTTACTAATTATCTTATGGTTAAAATTTTATGACTATTATATTAAAGTCTTTTCTACAATATTATGAATAAATAAAACTTTCAATTTTAATGCTAAATATATTTATAAATTCAATACTAGAAGTTTTGTGAGAAACCCTCTATTGTTTGAACTGATATTTAACATATTTTCAAGTATTTTCAGTAAATATCTTTAAACTGCAAAAATAGAGAACTAGAGTATATATTTTTTTGATTGTTTTGCTGAACATAAATGTTTGACAAGATTATTAATTTGAAAATAGGATTAAAACAAAAAATATTCCAAAAATAGAGTTAAAATAATTTTGAAATGACACTTAACCCTGCATTGAGTGTTATTAACCTCAATATTTTTTAACAGCTTTTGTGTTAATGAAATATTCGTAAAAAACATCAACGCTTTACGTGATTATTAAGTTTTTGTATAAATTATATAAAAAATGATCGAAACAAAGTTGTTAAACAAGTTTGAGTTTAATATAAATAGTTCAAGATTTTGATCATTAATTTTCGCCCACAAGTCATAAGATTTATAGCTCTTATAAGAGACAAAAGTATTAATTAATGAGGAAATAGTTAACAAAGAGTTAAAATTATATTCTATAACCTTTGATAATGAGATTTATAATTATATCGAAGAATATATTTAATACTAATACTGATTAGTATTAATCAAATTCTGAAACATTAGATAAAAGAGAAAACAATTTCGAAACAAATCAAAATCTATTTATTTTTATCTCAACAGATAATATATTTTTGATTTTTCGATTGATATCAATACTAATCAAATGTTAAAATTGATTAAATATTTGTTTAATAAGCAGTTCTGTAATTAATATTAGATAATAATCATTAGTTAATTAAGTAATAAATATAATAATATTGAGTTGAAATACAAACCAATTTTTGAATCATTCATTTCTTCATCCAATTTAAGCGCTTGAGAAATGAGATCAAAAGACTTTTTATGGTGTTGTCTCTGCTTTACCAGTAATGATAGATTAGTTGACAATTGATTCTCACTATTGTTTGCCATCTCTTTATCAATATTAATATTGTTAGTAATTATTGGACAAAAATTACCACAAATATAGTTAAACACATTTATTATAAATAAATATATTGAGAAAACAATTGAATGAATTGACATAAATGTTGTCCAAATCATAAAACGAATTAAGACAAGCTTTTGTTCATTAAATGTTTTATTTGTTTGACTGTTATTTGAATCACATTTACATTCAATTATTTTTAGTAAACATTTACAACACTTTAGATTTAAATCAATTGATTTATTATTAATTTTAACTATTTTAAACATTACTCATTCTTAACGAATGAATCCATTGGTCTATCATTTGATTGCAATCTTATTATTACAGTTAAACTCAATTTATAAGAAATTATTTACTTTTGTTTATCTTTAATAACTAATAAAAATAATCAATTAGTAGTGAAACGAATGCTTTTACGAAAAATATCATAACATTGGTTTGTGAGACAGACATGACATGCGCTGTAATGCATGTCTATTATGAAAGCTAACACTCAAATGTTATGTCATTGAAATCAACTTTTTTTAAGCCGATTCCAAGTTTTAAAATAAATCAAATTCTTAATAAGGATTCTTATCATTGAATGTTTACAATAATTCGATCATAACTTAAAAACTAACTGCAATTCAATTATTAATAATATTTGTTGAAAAACTTTATCCAACTTTTAATTTTCAAATAACTTTAAATTACATAAAAATTAATACATTTTGATAAAAAACTAATTTTCATATAATATGAAACTTCCCAATGATTTAATGGATATATAAATAAATAAAAATAATAATTATAATAACATATTTAAGTTCCGAATTTCTTTTTGGCCAACGATTGTGGCAGAAAAGAGAATAGTCTTTCAGGCGTGAGCTCAACAATTATCAATTCATTCAAATCGCAACCATTTCCTAATTTGATTACATGTCTATATTTATCGCATTTATTTATTTGATAGTTAATTGTTTCCAATTTAAATAAAGTGTTGTCATCACTAAAAAGAATTGCATTATTTGCGAATGCGATCTGTTTTATACTCCAATATTCATCAATACTCTGATAATTTTCAAATGAAATACAGTCTGATATTTGCAATGATTTAACGATTTCACAGCTTTTGATATTATATTGAAGTAATTTATTATTAGAATAAGAGATCCAAAGCTCGCCCTCTCTGTTAAAGGGGTTTATTTGAAAAGCAGTCGGCAATAAATTGTTTGTGAAACTAGAAATTTGAGTCCAATTTTCAGTATTATAAATAGCAACAGTTCTCTTGAGATCAGCCAAAGAGACGGCTAAGAACTTATCGGAAGCCGTTATCGCATATATTCTGTGATCAAAATCTAAACGAGACTGTAATATAACGCCTAAACTTTCTAACTTTAATATATTAAGAGTAGTTCCAGAACTAACAGCTAAGAAGTGTTGACCACAAAAAGCCATTTGAGTGGCATTAATAATAGGTTCGTAAAGAACCGGAACTTTTTCAAGTTTGTCATCAGTCCATAGCATGAGTTTAATGTTATCATAATTAGCGTAAGCAATCCATTTAGCATTAAATGCAGACACAATTATTGATTTTCGAGACTTAATGTCAGCTAATTTAAGGGCTGGTTCTGAAAGTGGAAGCATTTCAATGGTATCTTCAGTTTGCAATACGTCGTCATCAGATTTTCCTAATTTCCAAATTTGAACTGAAGTTTCGTATTGAAGACAAACATAATCTTTAATTATCGTGACTTTTGATGAATAGTCTGTAAGATATCTCAACTGAAGATTTGGTGGATAACAGCTTTTCACTAGATATGTATCGATTCCTCCACTCAAAAGCCAATTGGGTTTAACACAAGTCAAAGCTCTGACATCATGCGTATGAAGTCGTCGTGTCGTTGAATTAACCCAAGAATTATATTTATTCAAAGTTTTATTGAACTGAACAATAATGGGATCGACTCCTGAACAATAGACAGTCGATTCATCGCTATTAACACAAAGACAGAGAACGTCTGCTTTATGACACTTATAAGAAGTGATTAAAGTCGAAGACTTTCCGTCCCAGAAAGAAGTGGTTCCACTGGAGTCACCACTTATTATAGTGAAGTCATTGAGAACTTGTAGACACCAAATAACAAGACCTGTATTACTGACTTTGATGTGATCAATACATCTTCCCGTTTGATAATTCCATACCTTTATGTAATCGATAGAACCGCTAATAATAAGTAGTGAAGTATTATCATTAGGTTTATGCCATTGAATACTTAAAACTCGACTATCGTTTCGATTCATAACTTTATCGAAATCCAGGTTTTGTTCTTCAATACGAAAGACACAAATATATGCGTCTTCAGTACCCAAAGCTATTAAAGTGTTGGTCGGGTCCAAACTCATAGACCAAACGGCACTCGATCTTACACTATACGAACGCTTTATTCTATTATTATTCAAATCATATTCATTTAGGTATGAATTTAGTCCACAAGAAAATAGTCTTCCATTTTGAGTCCAAACCAATGATTCCAAAAGAGATGGATTATCGCTATTGTCATGAATAACTTGTTCAATAAATGGTGATTTAGTTTTAAAATTCCAGATTTCAATTGTACTTAAAGTGTCTGATTGTGTACTTTTGTATTTACGAATTCTTCTTCTAATTAAAGCCAATTTATTATTAGATTCACAAAAAGCCATACAATTAATAGAAGTGAGTTCTGATACATAAAACCCAACTCTATGTACTTTTAATAATAATTCTGTAGACATTTTACTTATACTTTTGATTCTTTTTATTTTAAGTTTAAAACAAACATAAATACTTTAAATTACCAACAATTTAAAGGCTAAACAAAACTATTTAAATATTAAAACGAAATAAACACATGCTTTTACTGTTTGATAACATGCTTGTAAAAAAGGGACTTTATTCATATTTACAAACTAATCAAATACTATAGTATATTCTTTAATATCTTTGCATTAATTAAATCAATTCTCATTCATTAATTGCATAAATCATATCTTTAATCATGCTTTTAATGATTCAATTCATTTAATCACTAATTGATTAAATTGACATCATATGCATTGATCGCTAATTTGTTATTGTCTGGACAGAACTTAAATCATAATAAGTTAGTTTATGTAATCATAATATTAAATTTATAATAACTTTATTCTTGGTTTTATCTAAATTTAATTTATTGAATATTATTCACGCAACTTTTTTTTTTATAAATTCAGAAAATGATAATATTTTAAAAGAATTTGAAAATATAATTTATTTGAAAAATAATGTTCAAAATAAAGAAAAATTTAAAATTCAGATTATATATAAGTTATTTTGAGAATATGCTAACATTATAAAAGTATGTAAAGCTATCTTTGGCCTAAAGAATATCCGAAATAATTTATTCTTATTTGAGATAAATATTTATAATATTTAAAAGTTTTTAATAGTTTTAAAAATATAACAGTTTGATTCGATAATAATTTGGAATAAAAAATGATGAGTATTTATGTAATTATTGGAATAAAATTGGATATTAATTTAAGAGTTAATTGGAATTATAAGAGTAAAATTGAGAAAGTATTTAAGAATCGCAAAGCTTGAGCTACCCTTAGATTACATGATAGCTTATGTCAATATAAGGGCTACTTTTTATATCGTCACAGAAACGGTGAATGCGGATGCGATCAACACAAACACGCATATATTCTTAGTCAGATTGATTTATACAATATAATTATTCCACTTATGCCTCAATTCATTTCGCCAGAGGTATTGATTAATTCTGTAATTTAATTCGTTCTTAAATTTAGTGCAATTAAATCGATTCTATTCGCCTATAGCTTAATATAGTATGAAAATATTGACATTCAATTCATTCAAAACGGGGTTAAGAATGTGTAAACCAAAAAATTAATGATTTTAAAAGACCATTATTGATAGGTTTACTACAAATTGTTTAAATCAGACCAAATTCAATCATTTATTCTAATTATAGCATAGGTTTGAATTAATTAATTTCTACTCTAATGACTCAACACAATTACTTGAAATAATTTAATAATAATATTTGACATTGATTTACGAAATTGTGATTTTTATAATTGAAATATTGTGATGAAAAAATGATTAAAAAATTGAGATGAGGTAAACTTATTACATAATTAAAGTGCAACTTATTATAATGATTGATAACCCTGAATGTTGAAGTGATAAATTCTGGCGAAATTGATAGAGAGGCGCAATAAAATAAATGATATATATTTTGGCCCCTATACAAAGTATTATTTTAATTTTAAAAAATACTACAATTTTCTATAGAATCAAACTATTTAACATTGTAATTATCAAGAAATCAGTTCCTTAAGTGAGTTTTCATTGAATCTCAAATAAACAATTAATTAATAATTATTTTGCGTTTTAAGCTTTCATCAAAATTACTATAATATACTATAGCATTAGAAAAGCAATGTTATAATGAGTTTATAGAGGAAATACTTTTGAAGGAAATAATTTTTATTGTGAATTTGTATGCAATTTGCGTCACTCGTCATTCATGAAATCATGTCAACTATCAAAGTAACAGAACTTCTCATTGAAATAATTAAAGCATCAGAAAAAGCAGCACAAATCGCAAGATTATGCAGAGCTGAAGAAGAATTGTTTAAACTTTTAGTTCAAGAAAAATGTGCCGAAACAAAAAATCCTCGTTTTGTGCAAGATTTCAAGACATTGGCCGATGTTCTGGTTCAGGAGACTGTTAGACACGATTTGGGCGATAAGGTATACATCGATTCAACATATTCTTACTTATGATTTTGATTTATAAAACTTTGAATGAAAAGCTATCAAACTATTTACTCATTTTATAGTTTCCTGGAATTAGTGACAGAATATTTGGCGAAGAAAACAATAAATTCGAAAACACAATCGGAGAGTCAGTGATTGTGAAGATTCAAAAGACAAGTGAATCCACTTCTAATCTACTTCTAAAAGTTTTAGATGGAAATGACAAAGCGGCCAATCTTTTGGCTAATGCCGTTCATTCTTCAGGAACTGATAATTTTGATGAATATTTAACTAAATTTATTGATGAAGATATTAATATTGAATTAAATTTGAATAACATTGGAATTTGGATCGATCCGATTGGTTGTTCACTTCAACTTTTATGTTAAAAAATCACATTTTAAAGAAAATGTTCTAAAAAATCTTTCAGATTCGACCTCAGAGTATGTGAATGGCGTTTGGAAAACATCGGACAATGAAAGCGAAGATATAATAACAACAGGATTGCAATGCGTCACATGTCTTATTGGTGTTTATGACAGTACTAATGGTATACCATTGATGGGTGTCTCAAATCAACCGTTTTATAGATCACTGGAATCCTATCGCGAGCTTAGGTTAAGATTTAGGAAAATATAAAATAATAAAATTAAACTTTATATTTTTGAATACAATTTTCAGATACGCGGGTCGTTATTATTGGGGTTTTGATATAAATGGAATTCGAAAAAATAATATCCCAAACGAATTGAATATTTGGGCGAAAAATGTAGTACTTATTGGAGGAAAAGAGCCGGAAAATAGTATAAATGCTTTAAAAAGAAACAATAAAGTGATTTACGCGGCCGGAGCCGGATATAAATTGCTTTGTTTAGCATTATCTCTATCTGACGCTTATATATCATCTCAACCCTCAACTTATAGATGGGATACTTGTGCTATGCATGCGATACTCAAATCAATTGGTGGCGGAATTTTGACATTTAGTGATACCATTGCTTTGAAAGAGAAAATTCTTACACAAATCGATAGTTTTCAATTGAATTATTTAGAAAACAAAAGTTCAACTAATGGTCTGAACAAGTGGTGTAATTTGAATGGTATTATTGCTTATAGAAGTTTAGATTGTTTAAAAGCAATAATTGATGATTTAGTCGTTAATAATTAGTTATTTTTCAAATATAATAAATCATTTTTTTGTCTTTTAAGTTTATCTTTATTTTATCACAATTTTATAGCTTTATCGATGAATTAACTTATGTTTTGAAAATAAATATAAATGTTATGTTGACTCAACTTTTTTCAAACTCAAAAAATATTTTTGTAAAGAATTTGAAAGTGATTTGAAAAACAATGTTGAAAATTAAGAAAATTGAAAGATATTTATTATGGGAAATATGCTATCAGTATAAAAGGTGTGGAATTAATGGTATTTTAGTGTTAAAGTTATTCTTTGAATTTCCAGTCCTGTCGACACATTGGACACAATTGATGGACATGTTGAGAATTAAGCCATTTCATTATGCAATGAATATGAAAACAATGAGAACATTGACCCCAAACTAATTATAATATAAAGATAATTATGATTGAATAGTCTTATAGTCTTATAGTGTTATAAAACCTAAAGGACAGTCATCGCCAGGCATTTTACAGTCAGTACAGCAGCCATCGAATGCATTTCGACAAATACCACAATTATCATCATTTGCAACCCATCTCCACGTGGCCACTGATGTCCAACCTTTCAATTAATACATTTATATTTTAAATAACCTAACTTTCAATTATTCAAAAATATTTCCTTACTCTTAATGTTTATTTTCATTTTCTACAAAATTCCACTAATTTTCAGCATAACATTGAAAGAGGGGTTTTATTCAAACTAAAAATATATCCTAATGTGAGAGATGTGTAATAGAGAGTTACGTATGCATCACATGACACAAAATTTCCGAACTATTCTTCTCGAACTTTCTAGAATTTTCTAGAAACTAATGCCTCATAACTCTATTCCTTACCCTTTCCTTTATATAGTTCTTCTGTTTTTAATTTTATTTAAATTAATTAATTAAGATTTACTTCTAATTCCAACAAAATATTGCTTTAAAACTTATTATTCTTTATAATTTAATTTAATTTCTTTAGAAACTTAACATTTTTAGTAGAAATAAAATAAATGTAAATTAAAAGCCGGCGTAAAAGTAGGAACACATGTATTGAGTCAACCGTCGAATGTTCTCGAATAGCGTTCTATTATATAAAGATAGAGTTCAGGCAAAAAAGCCATTCATTGTTGAGTTGAATTTGAAACGATTTACACTCTTTTCAAATAAAACTATTTTCGAATTGCGAACTATTCTTAACTTAATCTTAACTCTAATTTATTGATTTAGTATTCAATACAATTTAAAGTAAGTTATTATTAGAATTGATTTGTTTTTATGATTTATTTAATGAAATAATTTTCTAATTAATAATTTTCTAATTGAATTGATTGATAGAATGCCAGAACAAACGAGTGAAGAGGTGGAGACCTTTGCCTTTCAGGCAGAAATCGCACAATTGATGAGTTTAATCATTAACACGTTTTACAGCAATAAAGAAATATTTCTGAGAGAATTGATTTCTAACTCGTCTGATGTAAGTATTGATGAAAATGAGTAGAAATTGGTTGAATATAACTAATGAATGATTAAATGATTAGGCATTGGATAAGATTCGTTACGAGTCATTAACAGATCCATCAAAATTAGAAGCACAGAAAGAGCTTTACATTAAGTTGATTCCCAATAAAGAGGAGAAGACATTGACTATTATAGACACGGGTATAGGTATGACAAAAGCCGATCTCATCAACAATTTGGGAACGATTGCAAAGTCTGGAACTAAAGCTTTTATGGAAGCCCTTCAGGCGGGCGCAGACATATCTATGATCGGTCAGTTTGGAGTGGGATTCTATTCCGCGTATTTGATCGCAGACAGAGTGACCGTCACTTCAAAACATAATGACGACGATCAGTACGTCTGGGAGTCATCCGCTGGCGGATCGTTCACTATTAGAACTGATACAACTGGCGAACCATTAGGCAGAGGAACTAAAATAGTATTACATCTTAAAGAAGATCAAACTGAGTATTCGGAAGAGAAACGAATCAAAGAAATTGTCAAAAAACACTCCCAATTCATCGGATATCCCATTAAACTATTGGTTGAGAAAGAAAGAGAAAAAGAAGTGTCTGATGACGAAGAAGAAAAAGAGGAAGAAAAGAAAGACGAAAAGGATGAAAATAAGAGCGAAGAAGAAAAGATAGATGAAGACGAACCTAAAGTAGAAGATGTCGAGGATTCGGAAGAAAAGAAAGATAAGAAAAAGAAGAAAAAGATTAAAGAGAAGTACGTCGAAGACGAAGAACTTAATAAAACGAAACCAATTTGGATGAGAAATCCGGACGATATTACTCAAGAAGAATACGGAGAATTCTATAAGAGTTTAACCAATGATTGGGAAGACCACTTGGCTGTCAAACACTTTTCTGTTGAGGGACAGCTTGAGTTTAGAGCTTTATTATTCATCCCTAAACGGGCGCCCTTTGACTTATTCGAGAATAAGAAACAAAAGAATAATATTAAGCTATACGTCCGCAGAGTCTTTATAATGGAAAACTGCGAAGAACTCATTCCCGAGTATTTGAATTTCGTTAAGGGTGTTGTCGATAGTGAAGATCTTCCTCTTAATATCTCGAGAGAAATGCTTCAGCAAAACAAGATCTTGAAAGTGATTCGTAAGAATTTAGTCAAGAAATGTCTCGAATTGTTTGAAGAATTGGCTGAAGACAAAGAAAACTATAAGAAATATTACGAACAATTCAGCAAAAACTTGAAACTCGGTATTCATGAAGACTCGCAAAACCGCAAAAAGTTAGCAGATTTGTTGAGATTCTATACGTCCGCGTCTGGGGATGAGGTCTCCTCTCTTAAAGACTATGTCTCACGAATGAAAGAAAACCAGAAACACATTTATTTCATAACTGGAGAATCGCGCGAAACCGTAAGTTTTATTATATTATTAGTAATTATATAGAAATCACTTCCAGCACAATATACGCCCTGTTGTTAAATAACTGTTTGACTTCACAGTCATTCAGCTATTAATGCCTGCATTGGGCTGTGTTTTAATGGAAGTAAAGAAACTCAAGTAGTCGGCGAAGACTTGATAGAACCTCTTTTTTAATGTTCAATTATTAATGACTTTTGTACTATTTGTAACAACAGGTCTCCAGTTCTTCATTCGTAGAAAGAGTTCGAAAGCGTGGTTATGAAGTGGTTTATATGGTTGAACCCATTGATGAATACTGTGTCCAACAGTTGAAAGAATACGACGGAAAGACATTGGTGTCAGTGACTAAAGAAGGTCTTGAATTGCCTGAAGATGAAGAGGAAAAGAAGAAACGCGAAGAAGATAAGAAAAAGTTCGAAACATTGTGTAAAGTTATGAAAGATATTCTGGACAAGAAAGTAGAGAAAGTGGTGGTCTCTAATAGGTTGGTGTCCTCTCCCTGTTGTATAGTGACGAGTCAATACGGATGGACTGCAAATATGGAGCGCATTATGAAAGCTCAGGCATTGCGTGACTCGAGTACTATGGGATATATGGCCGCTAAAAAACATCTCGAGATTAATCCCGACCACTCTATTATTGAAACTCTCAGACAAAAGGCTGATACCGACAAAAACGATAAGTCGGTCAAAGACTTGGTTATGCTTTTATACGAAACTTCATTACTTACCAGTGGATTCTCACTCGAAGACCCGCAAACTCACGCATCACGTATTCATCGTATGATTAAATTAGGTCTTGGAATAGAAGAGGACGACACACCCATCGTTGAATCGACTCCAGCTGTAGAGGATTTGCCACCACTTGAAGGTGATGAAGAAGATGCCTCTCGTATGGAAGAAGTCGATTAAATTCATTTAGAGTTATGTTTCAATTAGTTTTAGATTTTTCAAAATTCGAATCTTTCGTCACATTTCTTATTCAATAGATAATTACTAATTGTTTTTTCACTAAATTATCAGTTTTATGTATCGATATAATTGTAATTCATTGTATTCGTTGTCTTATTTGCAACTATTCTGTTATAAATAAATTTGTGTGATATTTATTTTAAAATCTTTGCCTTTATTTAATTTAATCTTTATATTTGAAGATCAAGTCTTATAGACTCGTTGGTAACAAATTTAGTGCCTATTTATACAAATTAATCAACACTAACAAAAAAAGAAAACATTTGCTTCACATTATATCACATGTTAATCACTTTCACAATTAGTTATTTTCCCAGTAATTACCATAAGAATTAATTTACATGAGTTTTGCTATTAATTGTTATTTAATTTATAATTTGCATAATTAAAAAAGAATTGACTGACTAGTGATTCAATCGGATAGAAAGTAATTCTCATGCATTTAATTAAAGATAACTTATTATACTATTTATTATAGCATTTGATCTTTTTGTTCAAAACATATCATGTGATGAAAGTGAGGGACATATCGTTCAACCAATTGAACAAACCGTTGAAGTGATAGTAAATGAAAAGTTAATACAGGTATTGAACAATACAGGTATCGGTTTCTAAGAATCTGAACCTAATTTATGAGCATAATTGAAATCTGTATACATGTCAGGCATTATGCATACAAAGACTAGTTATGATAAAAATAATAATTATAGTAATCATTTAATTATAATATAATCTTAATTTATGATCAAATAATGATTTTAACTCATTTTCTCAATAAATCTGTCTTTCGATGACATAACAGGAACATTGTTTTATATTTGATTCAAATCTGTTGTCATAATTAACTTAATAAAATTTAATTAAAATTATTCTACAATAAAATAAAGATTGAGGTCACACAACAGTACTGCTCCCGTCGTCAACCATTTCATCATTTACTTCAGCGCCAATACTAGGACTTGGACTCGATATTAATTGCATATTTCCCTAAAAATTGAGAATTTAATAAATAATATGTTAAAAACAATGTTGAGTTCTCTAGTGTTTTCCTATTTGCAACGCTTGACAACCGGTTGTTATCATGTAAACAAATCTTGACTACGGTTTCTTATAGTAAGATTTGTTTAAATGCATAACAACCAGTAGTGAAGCGTTGGAAATAGTAAAAGACTGGAGAGTTTGTATTGAATGCTATAAAACAAACCCATTTTCCCGGTCGAGCCCATGTGCAGACATATCCTTCTTGACAGGCAGTGACAAAACAATCATCTCTGAAGACGAGTGAAGTAAGTCTTTCGTGAGCTATCTTTTTGCAAACTAATGGTTCGAGAAGCGGGACTTCATCCAAACGCGGACAGATTGAAGTCCCCAATAGTCTTACGGGATCGTCAATTAATTTACTGCTATGACTGGCTTTATTAACACTATTTTTATCACTATTACGAGACCCTAAACTAAAGTTTCGTTTATGTTCCTTCTTATCAGTCGTTGTATTTTTATTAACGTGATTCACGCCAAGTATGTTTCCATCAGCGGATACACTATTCTCTTTTGAGACACAATTACCCGTTTGAATGTTATTACCGGTAGATTTTGGTATATAAGTTCCCGCACTTCCAACTGATGATAATTGAGTTGAAGGACTGTGTAATAGAATACTAGTTCTGGAACGACCGACAGGTTGTTTCAAAACATCATCACTTAAATCCCATAAACATATGTGTGTGTCCTGTCCTACAGATCCAAACCTATAAGATGTTATATTATGTGAATTGGTTGACCTAAAGTTCAATTTGTTTAAGCTGCCACTCGTTGACCTCGAAGTACTCGCAGACCTACTGTTCAGCCCACTATTTATAGCATTCGATGAAGTAGTTGTCGGTTCGTTCACTACATTAACATTTTTTGCGCACTGTTGTTGAGCAAGTTCTTCATCACTACCACTCAAATCGAAATGTTCGCTATAACTAGTTGTGTACGGATCGAAGGTTACGACACTAACCCATGACTTGTGTCCCTGACCTCGAGCTACAACTCTTTTCTCACAATAAGACCAAACAGTAACTAAATCGTCTTCACCACCCGTCACAACAAACTTTCCATCAGGACTCCAACAAACACATAATAGACCTCCAAAATAGCTTCTCATTCTTCCTATTAATTCCATTGTGTCATAATTGAAAACCCGTAGAAATCCGTCTTGACTTACAGTCGCTAAATATTGACTACAGGGCGAGAATGCGAACTCATTCAGAGATCCCTCACCGATAACCCATCGAAATATTGGGTTTCGAGTGCTTTTCGTTTTGCACGTAAACACTGAGAAACCATCGCCTGCTTTGAATAGTTGATAATGAGGAGGAGTTGTACCGCACGGCAGGTCTTCTTTATATACATACATTTGTCCACTACTGTGAGAAACTATGAAAAAATTTGGAGAACTTGGAAGCCATTTAAGACATGTCACCTTTGATTTGTCTATTAATCTCTATTTAATAAAAACAATACTCAATTAACGATTAAATCATTAAATAATTGTTTTAATGAATTAAAACAAATACCTCTTCATTGTATAATTTGCTGATCTCTTTCTTAATGGGATCAATCAGTTGTATTTGTCCCGCAGAAAAGCCCACCAAAAGGTAAACACAATCAGTGGTAACATTCGATGAGTTAAAGTCATGACATGTCGGATACGTTCCCTTATATACACGCTTATCAACAGGTTTTGTCAAATCAGCCGCCTTTTAGTCAATATAAATTCAAATCATTAATAAGTATTAAACTTTCAATTCTTAATAATATGAACACATTCTTAACAATTGAGTTGAAAATAAATACAACATAAATAAGATCTAAATTGAAGTAAAAATAGTAGAATTATAAGGAATGAGAGATTGAAATGAAATTGAATGAAAAGAGTGATAAACAAACATATGAGAAATGAAACCTTTTTAACGCCTTTATACGTATATACATATAATTCTCGGCCGACATTAAAACAGATGCGATCAGAGCTTGAATTGGATGTAGAATTAGTTGAATTGTTATCATTGATGTTAACAAAAGACACTTTAACAGCAGTGGTGTTGGTCTGTGAGGCATAACCCAAACGATTGGGTCGCGAATACTCGGCTGAAGTCATTTGTTTATAATAACCCTCACGAGTCACAAACTGTGTCTTAATATCTGTGTTTTGAACTGATTCGCATCCAATTGAAGCCATTTTATTGAATCAATAAATTTATGACTTCGGTCGACATGACTATCACTCTTCAATTGAGACATAAGTCTGCCATTCATTACCCCATGAATTCATTACTCAAACTTTTATTAATTTTATTATTTATTTATTACTTATTATATATTTTGCTTTATATTTCCTTTTAATCAACTCTTTAACTAATTATTCAATTTATTTATTAAACTCTAAATTAATATTTTATTTGATCACAAATTATAAGTCTATGTTTATTATTATTTTTGATATCATTATTATTTATTACTTAACTTTAGTTATGAGGAGTGATAGAAACTCAATGTAAACTCATTTTTATTATATATATTGAGACTTCATTCATACCATTCAGAGAGGAGTTTATTGAGAGAACATTAGAGAGATCACTGAAAAAGCCACAGATAACACATCCATTAATAACGTACTATAAGTGCGTTAAGAGCTGTGTCTAAACAACAAACACATATTCATTCTGTGTTGAGTGAAATAATTGTTAGAAGCGGTGATTGGGGGTAAAGAAAACATTATTTCAATTTAACGTTATTTATGAATAATTGGCTTAATTTCACGATTTTGTTTATTTCGCAACTATTTTAACAGTAGTCATTCATTAATTACGTTTCACTGAAACTTAACTCTTGTGACCTCACACTATGTTAAGCACTTTTACATATGTCCGAACGCGTAAGTAATGCTATGCTCGTGACACACCTCCACCCCATTCATCGTTACGTAATTAATATATGAATTGTTTGATAGCTTTGACCGGTATTATTATCGATACTATCGTTTCTATAAAATCTTCAATCCTTTTAAATTGTTAATCAATTTTGAAATTAATTTTATGATTAATATGAATAAATTTTTATTGTTTTCATATTTTATTGAATGTAAACCTAAATCTATTTTAAAAACATTTATTATAATTAAGTGCTATTGAAACAGAAGTTAACAAAAAGGGATCCCAAAAATGCGATTTTAGTGTAACGCTATTTAATGTTATGCTTAAAGTTTTAGATTTAACTTTAGTTTAATTAAAAGGCAATGCTTTAGATGTTATTATTTATCATAAACTTATTTTAAATTAAATTAATAGTAAAATTTGTGATAATTATTATTAGAATTGATGCGAAAATGGGGAGAAATAAACGAATGAAACAAAAACGACAATCGAATGGCTCTAAAATTGGTTCAATTGATAAAAAACAGAAAAAACATTTATTT
Source organism: Camisia spinifer (assembly GCA_034694065.1). NCBI lineage: Eukaryota > Metazoa > Arthropoda > Arachnida > Sarcoptiformes > Camisiidae > Camisia > Camisia spinifer. The sequence goes on from JAQFXV010000240.1 coordinate 19,388, forward strand.
GATTTCGGAGAACAACATCCTATCGATGATAACAATAATGGTATCAATCAATACATTTATTCAATGTTTTTAATTAATTATAATTGCAATTATTGTTAAGAATTTCAATATAATATTAAGTCCTTTATTAATAATCTATTTTCGAATTACAGACGATATATCGGATAAAATAGTTAAAAGAGTTTTTGATAAGAAAACTGAAGATTTTAATAAAAAACGATTCAATAAATCAGTTGAACTCATAAAAGATGATAATGAAGAGGATTTTGATAGCAATGAAGACAATAATGTTAGCGATGATAACGATTCAGATGATTATTCAAAACTTCTTAACTGGTAATCATTTCATAACTTAGTATTAATTGTTATAATTTTAATATTCGCTCAAATATTCCGAGTCTTATCGATAATACAATTGAAAAGATTCATAATTATTATAGTTTTTATGCTATAATTTGTTTTCTTATAATAGTTTTGGCAATAAATCTAATGAACGGAACTCTGATTCTGATGAGTCATCAGATAATGAAAGTGTTAAAGATTTAGATAAGAATCAAAATAATAGTGATTTGGACTTAATTGGTATGAATTCTCTCGAAAATGTTATTAATGATAATGAAAGTTGTGACGAAAGTGACAGTTCTTCACCTGAAGACGAAAATATTTCCTCAAAAGATGCTATGAATGATCCGTTTTCTATTCATTTCGATAAAGAGTTGGATTCCTTAGACATCGAAAGTTTGAATAAATGTGAAAATAAGTCAGTTTTAGAACAAGAATGGCTTCAAATAAGAAAATTTGTTCAAATCAATAATAAAAGTGGAAAATATAATTGCAATCAATTGGTTTCAATAGTAAATATTGACAGGTTTTATCTCAAAAATGTTATTCTCGAAAATTTAGGGAAAGCAGTGCTCACTTCTGACAGTAAATCAGTTTCACATCAATTGAATTCATTTCAATTAGAATTGTTTAGTATTATCAGTAATTATAAAGATTTATTGTTTACTGAGAGAAACTTTGATAATGGAGAAGATATTAGACTTATTTATAGTATTCATGCTTTGAATCATATCCTGAAAACCCGTTCAAGAATATTACACCATAACAACAAAATACGTCATCACATCTCTGCTGATGAAGAATATAGAGATCAGGGCTTAACCAGACCTAAAGTTTTGATTTTAGTTCCATTTCGTGACTCTGTTTTGCGAATCGTTAAAATTCTAATAAGTCTAATGTTTGGCGACACGAAAGACAACAACGAAAAAAGACCGAATGTAATGAATATCAAACGATTTCTCGAAGAATTCAATCCTGAAGAAGAAATGCCAAAATTGCATAAAAAGCCAGAAGATTATGAATCAACTTTTGCGGGAAATATTGACGACTCTTTCCGTATCGGAGTTTCTGTGACTAAAAAAAGTTTAAAACTTTACGCAGACTTTTATTCGAGTGATATTTTGATCGCTTCTCCTCTTGGGTTACGAATGATAATCGGCGCCGAAGGAGACGAAGAGCGAGACTTTGATTTTCTGTCTTCAATCGAAATGGTTATTATGGATCAAACGGACATTTTTCTAATGCAGAATTGGGAACATGTGTTGCATATTATGAAACATTTACATTTACAGCCCAGTGAAAGCCGAGGCCTTGACTTTTCTAGAGTTCGAATGTGGATATTAGAGGGTTGGACAAAGTTTTACTGCCAATTATTAATATTCTCATCTATTAGTGTTCCTACAATTACATCGTTTTTCAATAAATATTCATCGAATTATTGCGGAAAAGTTATCACTAAAAATGAAATAACAGCTGAAAGGGCTTCAGTTAATAGGGTTTATGTTCAATGCCCTCAAATATTTAATCGTTTCAGTTGTAGTTCACTTGCTTTGAGTTCTGACGAAAGATTTAACTTTTTTATCTCAACTATTTTACCAAAATTTAAAGATAAATTAATGTCTCGAACAATGATTTACATTCAATCATATTTTGATTTCGTTAGAATAAGAAACTATTTTCGCAAAGAAGAAATCAATTTCACGCAAATATGCGAGTATACAAAAGATGGAAAAGTGGCCAAATCTCGCAGTATGTTCTTTAACGGCGGCCGACATTTCATGTTATACACCGAACGCTTCCATTTCTTCCATCGCTACAGAATTAAAGGAATTCTTAATCTAATATTCTATGAACTGCCAAATTATCCCCATTTTTATAGTGAAATTATAAACTTTATGCACACTTCAATGCAGGGCAAAAAGTTTACCGGAGATTACAGTTCAATGTCTTGTACTGTTATTTATAACAAATACGATGCCTTACAATTAGCTGCTATTGTGGGAAACAATAAAGCATCACAAATGTTACAGTCGAACACTTCTGTTCATCTGTTTGTTACTGAAAATAAATAATATTTCTATCAATAAAAATCTTTGAAGTGATGTACAAAATGTTTTATTAACAGACCGTAGTTTTCATTTCTAACTACAGACACAGTTTCAATAACAAAACATATCAATGGTATAAATGTAAAGCATTATCTATTTAAGTGACAAATAATTCCAATTTTTCTGTATTCAGTATTATATTATATTTTCAATCATCAAATTAATGGTTCAGCATTTGCACTGATTATAAATACTGTTAGGTTAGGATTAAATTAACAAACTTTTCGATTTCAGTCATCTTTATTCTCTCATTAAAATTGTGTTCTTTTTAAAAAAAATCAGTCTATTATTAATTTTATCAATAGTTCAAATTTAATCATAACTTATGATAATAACTTAACACAAAGTTAAGCTCTAAATAGTTCATTCATTTTAGAAATGAGTCCTTGTTATGAAACCTTCGAAATAATGAGTTAGATTAGAAAATATAGAACAATAGATAAAATTTCGTGCAGTTAAAAAAGTTTCAGTAATACTAAGATTAGATAACTCTTAAAACTTATAAAAACAAATATATCTCATAACTTATCATATTTTAAACTCATTCAACACCTTCAGCCTTGATATATGTTTTTAGTATAGATTGAGAACATTCGGCATTAAAAATGAAAACTATTTTAGTTAAAATCTATTATAAAAAATCGAATAATAGATTAACTTCTAATTAATGATAAAAATTTAGTGATAAATAAGTCTATTGATTAAACTCTGATTTTTGAAATCAATCGAATGTATGATATCTTTGAAATTGAAAAACTGTTTGAAAAGTTAGAGTTAAACTCAAAAAAACAAGTGAAACGCCGAACCAATAATCTCATTGACTGGACATAAGCTGCGCTCAAATAAAACTATTGATATAACTTTAAAAGGAATGTACATTATTCTCAAAATTGTTATACAAAGAAACATAAAATATGTAAATATGAATCAATTAAACTGTAAAAAAAACATTGCGTTAAACAGAGATCATGCTTTGCGACAATAACTTGATAGCGTTTGGAATAAGTTTGAGTTGCATTGATTGCAACTTACACTATAAGCACCTTTTTTAGCATTAAATATACTGTAGAAATGGTAAAGCATATGATAAGTTAAACGTAAGCCCATATATACCGGTATTTCACTAGTTATACACAATATATGTTTACAAATTTTCTTTTTCATAACAAAGATTATATATAATACAAAGTTTCAAATAATTAAATGGAATTGAAATCTCCGAGTTTTACAGACGACGCATTCGTAAAACTGCGCGAATGCTGTCGACGAACAACTTTGACCTGCGATTGTTTCTTATTTTTCTTCTCATCACAAGAATCAGAAGTATCGATACCAGAATCAATATCATTGCCGTTTTGTATTTTCTCGATCACTAGTTTATCATCAGTCGATCCCTTCATAACACTCAAACTCAAGTCATCTTTAGTGGCAATGACTGTAGGTTTGAGTTCTTGTTTGCAAACCTTATTATCTGAAACGACAACGGAATGCTTTGAAAGGCACAGTTCTGGGTTTGAAGTTCTGGCACTTGTTTCGTTTGATAATAGAATCGCAGTATTTTTGGCCTTTAATTCTTCGATCACGAGATCGCGTAAAATTTCCAGAAAATTTTCGACTCCATCATAACCTTTAAGAATAAAGTTTCACAAAAATCGATTAAATGTTAATTTTTTGGAATTTGGCTCTTATTTGTTCTGAAAGTTTAGTTTTATTTGATTTCCGGTGATAACGATTAGAGAAATTATTTGTTTTACTTAACTATATATGAATTAAATGTTGAATTAATGAATATTGTTAGTAAAGTAGATAACAAACCTGGAAATGCATTCATATCAATGATTGCATAGCGACCCGTTTTGTTTTCGATGATAACATCAATTCCGAGTAAAGACAAACCCAATTCTTTTGACACTACTTTTACAATTCGATCCAATCTTTCCTTTTCTGGTTCACGAATAGGATAACTTATTTCTTCGTTTGCGTCCAATTCAGTCAAAATAGAAGATGAATTCGGTTTAGAGATATCATGACTATCAAAGTAAACTGTCTCACAATCTACAGCTTTGGGGAAAATAGTGATGAGATTAGTTATGAATAGAATTATGTAAATATCTGTTATGTTATGTCTCACTTCCGTATTTGAAATTTTTTAATGACGGTCTTTCTATTACATAATATTTATCTTTAATGAGAAACAGTTTGAATAGTCTTGCGTTGTGGTTAATGAATGTTTGGGCAACACAGGGAGGACTTATTGTTTTCAATCCCGATTCACCAAATATTAATGACATCTAAAATGACGAACAATAAGAATGACTATAACTTAGATCGAGGATTATTTATAAATTAAATTAATTGAATCAAACAAATTGTAATCTATCCAAAAGTCTACCTGATGTGCATGAGCTGACCCGTGAGCTAACAATGGCTTACACACTAAAACAAATGTAAATTCACATAATTATGTCCATCAATCAAATCATTACTTACCGAATGGAAACCTAACGCCTGCACTCTTCAAGTTTTCAAGGTTTTCATACACATCCCGTGTCGTCAATTCAACAAAGTTTGGTGTAAAAACACCATCTGTAATAAATTACATTATTATGTAAGAGAACTAAAGCTATCAAATATTAAATAAAGACCTTCTCGAGCGAGTTCACTATCATCTATTAGCTTATACTGACGATATCTGTCCAACAATTTTCGTACGTTTTCCAATGGATCCAAAATGATTACCTCCGGATGTTTATTCACATAATCCTTCAGATAAATTATCACAATTATAACTATATTCATATATATTCAGACAATTGTGTAATCATATTCAGTAACGGATATTGTTTTCAATTAGTTGTAATCTTTGAGATATAGTATTTTATGAAATCAATTAGTTTTTTATTTTGATAAGCATTTCATTATGAAATAATCAATAGAATTAGATAGGATTGGCTTTTAATTTATGTCACTTCGAACAAACTTTCAGTTTAATTTTCATAAAATATTAATTTTCACCGAAAATAAATGATATTTTAAAAATTAGAGCTAAGGCTCAGAAACATTGTTTTAAGAATTAAGAACTAATGGCTAGGAATCTGAGATAAGAAACTATTGATCCATAAGTTAGTTAAAGTCTGCAAAAGCTATTTTCAAAATAAATACATCTCTATCAGTGACATATTTTTAAAATTTGTTTTGCAATAAATAATTGTCAATTAAGCCTAAAATCTATTTTTAAGAGTCAAATAACTGCACAATTATTCGATTTTTTTACTTTAAAATTGAAACAATCTGTTAATGAGAAGAGTTTGACTTTAATGGATAAGTGAAGATATATTTCCGTTATGTTTGTTTATAAATGCGTTCAAAAAGAATTGAAACTCAAGTTATGCTTTTTGAATAGACTTATTATAGAATGATTCTATACTTTAATTGCAAAATCTATTATATTTTGTTCAAAACAACGGATGAGAAATGACGTCTTTCAACAGAAAACTCATAAAACTCTATTTAAATGAGATTCAAATGTAATATTACAACAAATACACATCAAATCAAGTAATTCAATAAATTGTATCATTAATCATAAAAATATGTTAAAATAGGTTAAAGAGAAAGAAAATTTAGTGATTCAGATGAAAAACAAAGAAATAAGTTTCTAAGAAATTGAGTTAAAAATATCTTTGAACTGAATTACTTTTCATACAATGAATGATAAGATTGAAAGTGGGTTTGAATTCTTTTCGAAATAAACAGAACATTTAAAGCAAAATAAATAACTAAATATCCAATTATTTTTCAAAATTAATGCATTTCATCTTAAATTAAATTTTCATTGATTTATAAGGAGTTGAATTCCCAGCAAATCATTTTGCAACTCATGTCAACCCATTTTTGAACTAATGTTTCAATTTTTACACAATAAGAATACCGTTGAAAATGTTGTTGATTTTGATTAATTGAATAAATTATGATTTGTTTGAGTTTAGAATAAAAAGAAACATGAATTAAATGAACTAAACTTTTGAATTATGGGTCAAGAGTTTGAAATGATTAGTAATATAAGAGATGTTAAAATAAAGTAAACCTCAAAAAGTTTGATTTGTTGAGAAGCGTTTTCATCTGATTGTTCAGCTTTTACCACAATATCAGACAATTTATGAATAATAGCATCAAAAGGTCCCTGAGGTTCGATCGGAGAGTTGAGGTCGACTTTAACCAATTCAATGCCTTTCTCTCTAAATAGCGTTTCCAATTCAGTGACACTTATCTTCTGACTCTTCTTTTCACTCCACCAAAAGCCCACTTTATTATACATTATTTTCTCAATTAATACACTATTATTTATTCAATATAATTGACAATACTTTCAGTTTGTTGTATAATCACAACTATTGTCACTCAACTGTCTTTATAAGCATTGAAAATATTTATTAACAATATTATTAATACTAATATTCTTTTGATTGGGCTCTAAATTAATGATAAAAAAATAAGTTTCAATTGATTTTCAAACAATATTAATGAATACTATATTATAATTATTATCAATCAATAGATCAATAACTAAAATATAGAAATCATTAATAATAATCATATCAATCACTCGTGAGTTAATTTGATAAAAAAATGTTACTCAATATCAAATCAAACTATAATTTAATTGTTTTAAATAGTTATAGACTTACATGAATTGATCATTTGATCCAACAATTGATTACAATCTAATGTAATTAACAGCTAAATAATTACTATCACAACAAATGAATACAATATTAAAGTTTAATATTTATGCGTAATATTTATTGAAAAATTTCACATATATTTTAAAATCAATTAAATTATTGGACAAATGATTCTTAAATATATTGAAACGAATGTTTGGAAATGCGAATTAATAACTGATGTCAACTGAAGTTAATAGCAATTAATTGGCATAAATTGAATAATATTTTGATTAAAACTAACTCTAAAACCAGAAACAGTACAACATTTTTTTAGCTGAATAAATGCATTCACTTGAGGTATAATGAGGTGACACCTCTCTGGAGATGTTCGGGATATTTCAATGTTAAAAGGAGTCAGATTTTTCTTTTGAAAAAATGACTATTATTATGAGAAATCGAACAATAATTTTTCTATTACTGTGCTGTTGGACCTTCACAATTTATGTTTAGCTTTGATTTCAATACAATTTTCACATAGAAAGCATGAAAATTTATAATTTCTTTGAATATGATAATATTGTTTACAGCATTTTTCTAATCAACAAGTTTCAAAAATCAATTTGAAGAAAAATTGGTTTGAAAGCGAAGTTATACTTAAACTAGCTAACAAATGAATAATTATGAAAATGAATATGAATGAGGGAGTGCAAAAAGAACCTTTTGATAACCTACATTCAAAGAAGGGCTAAACTCACTTATTAAACAAAAGTAAATGACATATAAATTTAATGAAATCTATTTTTTCCTGAAATATAAACTCTGAGTTTGTATTGAAATATGCCTTTTATATTATGAAGGTTATCAAAAGGTATCTTTTTGCATTCCCTTCATATATTGATAAGTATAAAAGGATAGAATACAATTTGTACACATTTATGTACAGATATTGCAATTATTCATTTGTATACCGCTTCAAATTATATGAAATAATCGATTAATCCCAATGATACATCTTTTTTGATCCTCTCCTCGAGCATTGTACTTATCGGGAGAATCTAGATCTGATATACACCTATCCCGTGATTCTCCCGGGCTTTCGGGAAGAGGGCAGTCACCCTCTGTATAATAAACATGAGAGGCGTGTCTATGAAGGTCTGCCAATCAAATAATTCAATAAATGCATGTCAGTTCGCATTACACATGTATTACATTTACATTGATATCAATAGGTTTATGTCCTTAAGACATGCATAAAATATCTTTTTCTTTCACTTCAATACAGTAATAATCATTATATTAATAAATCTTTATTGAATGATAAGAACTTTCGCAATCAGTTGTGGTCTTATTTCAATCTTTCATAAGAAATAATGAAATAGTTTTAAATCTTTTACTTATTATAAAATACTTCCTTTTTGTTGTTTAATCCAAAAGTTTAGTTTAATTTAGAATAGTTTTACTTTTTTGAGTTAAGACACATGACTCACAACTAATCAATTGATTTATTGAACACTTGATGTGATTCATCATTTATTCTATTCTTTAACCAATTGATTAAAAATTATTGCTTTTGAGACGTATTTAACAATAAAATAGAATTTTTTAAGACCGAAAACTATATTCATTGAATTGATGATTAATTACATATTTTTAAACAAAAAATTCCTCAGACATTAAATCTATTTTATAAATACCACAAACTTATTGAAAGTTATTTATAGAAAAAACAATATAAACTCTATATAATTGTGTTAAAACATGAGTTCAAAAGGGACTGATTTCT
>JAQFXV010000241.1:0-28186 GCA_034694065.1 Camisia spinifer
TCAATTCTATAAGCATCAAAAATGTAAAGCAGTCTAAAATAACTGATTTTTTCATAACTGAATAAAATGTGTCATTTTTAGCATTAGTTTTTCAACAATTTCCGAATAAAAATAACAAAAAACTCTTCACTCTATATATAACTTTCGCTATAATGAACAGGTTTTAATTGCACTAAGGTGTTCATTATAGAGAGAGTCGACTGTATTTGAAAATGTTTTCGGTGCAAAATATCTCACTATTATGTAATAAATTTATAAACATTAATACTATTTTTATCTGAAATCTTCATAAATGGAAACAAAAGAAACTTTTCAAACTTGAATGAACTCTCAATTTACTCCCAGTAATAGACTTGAAATGATAACTACACTAATTATTTGAAAATTGGAAGCCCTGAAGATCTAAGTCTAGATTCTGACCACTTTTCGAAAAGAATAAACTAATAATAATTATGATTCAATTTATATTTTTTTAGAAATTTTAGAATAAAAAGTTTAAATAATTTTCGAAAGTATCGAAATTATACCGATTCAGGTAAAGACAGTTAAATGAAAATATTCAAAGCATAACATTAATGAGTTTTATCGAACAAATAAATGCGAAAATTGAAAAATATCGTTAAACAAGTATTTCAAATGATTATTAATTGAAACGAATACAACTTTATGCACACTAATAATCAAAATATTCATATTCTCGACTATAGTCTAATGTAATTCCAAAAAAACCCCAAAATTAATAGTTATTAATTAATGCCTCAAAACAATGTTAGATTTACAAAATATCAATCAAAAGCTCGTGAATCCATTTTTATCAATATTGTGCAGTTTCGGTCAAAATATAACTAACTGTCCGATGTCTAAAACTCGTGGGCATTAATGTCTATAAAGTTCTCTGCATTAAATTAATGCGAATTGAGCTAAAACTCAATTAAATAATTTGAAACTAAAATGTTTAGTTTTACTTCATGTTAGACTTGAAAACAACGCTTCAGTAATTCAATAATTCAGTTAAAACTTTTTTGATTTAAATATCCGAATCATTAGTGATCAAAACAAACGAATAATTTATAAGAATAATGAAAACTAAAGGCGAAAAAATGAGTGATTAATAAATAAAAAACAATGAATCTATAGTTAAATATTTAAACCTGTTTATTATTCCCATTAAGCCATAACAAGGTTTTAATTTTAAATTAATTGAGAGCTACACTAACTGTTTGTCTCTTTAAATGAAAAATACTTGACATTAATAAAGCTAATACTTTATGTTATAGTTATAGTACAGTCTAGTCTTACATTACAATACATATCACTATCGTTTTAAATCTATTCGTTATATTAAAATAACGTTCAGTTAAAATAAAGTTATTATTATTATTGAGATGTATTCTTAAACTAAATAATCCGCAGGAAAAAAATAGTTGCCTTAAAATATATTAATTTGAATATCAGTTCAACTGAAGTTTGCATTCAAACGATATGGAGACGAATGTTCGTATTTTTGATTAATATTGTTTCTCTGGTGGTGATGATGTTGATGGTGGTGGTGATGATGTTGTTGTTGTTGTTGCTGTTGTTGTTGTTGAGTTCTTCCACTCAAGTTAGACACTATTTCTTTAACAAAAAAATCACAGACTCCAGAACATGAGTGTTCGGCCGATTCAAATGCAAGCTTTAAATCATCGATTGCTTCGATTTTGGAATTTTGAAGTTCAACGCCATTGCGTTTATATCTCTGAGAGAGCTTTCAAACAAATAAATCAATTGTTATTATTATCTGAATTATTATTGAAATAATTAATAAAATATACGAAATAATACCTCATTAAGAACAGGATAAATAGCACTTTGCGGTGAATGTGAATTTGGCAGAGATGGAGGATTTGATTTACTGACACCTGAAGACAGCTCTTTTTCACTATTATTTCGCACATTTTTAGGTACCGGTAATCGTGAGACACCAGTCGCTGAATTGCTTGTTTGTCCCGAAGGCTGTGCATTAGCTCTCTGTTCACGATCACGAATATCGTGCGAACCAGAGCTGGCCATTGATTTATTCTTCTGTTCGTGTGTCTGACTATTCATTTCTGATGACAGATTAGGACGAACTGTGAAATTATCGTTTTCGGACCGACTGTGAAGTCTATCACTCGAATGTTTATTTGAAGGCAAATCTTCTTTTCCTTTAATGTTTGATTTACTATCTTTTGACACTTTTTGCATCAATTGATTGGCTGTTGTTTTCTTCAAAATGAAAATTGAATGATTGTTAAAAGAATTTTGAAAAGTGAATTATTTGAAATTTCTTACAACGATTGACGTCTTTTGTTCACTACCAGTTTGTTTTTCTATTGAATTCCGATATTGAGGCGTCTGTTTAGAGGCAATTTCAGGTACAAATTTTGATTCACCGTTTTGTTGGGGAGTCTTCTTGTTAGTCAACAACTGTTTACTTATATCTCGTGTCAATACTATTTCATCGCTTTCACTATTTTTCAAATCTGAATTGTTTTCAGCAATAAGTTTATTAACAGCAATGGGATTATGTTGAGGTCTTATTGTTAAATCCCATATCAGACTATCAACACTTGAAGTACCCTTAGATTCATCTCTAAATCAATAGATTAAAAATAAAATTAAGGCATTTTTCAATTTAGAAAAACAATACTCACGAATCAGATGCTTCAGAATCACTATCACTCTGTCCGCCACCGGCAGCTTTCCATCGCTTAAACCTCTCAATCAAGTCAATTAAGTACGAATTCTTTTTGGCTTTTCGTATGAAAGGGAATTTCAACAATTCTTTAGCTGATGGCCTCTAATCATGTATAAGTACTGTTAGTAATTCAAAAATATTGATCATTTATAAACACATTACATTTTCAGGATCTTTATTAAGAGTCGACTCAACAAACTCTTTGAATTGTTTGCTATAATTGCCAGTCAGTTGTGGCGGATTGTTCTTAGGTATCAAAAATAGGACTCGCATTGGATGTAAATCCGAATTCGGTGGTTCGCCTTTCGCTAATTCTATTGCTGTGATTCCTAACGACCAAATGTCAGCCTATATTGCAGATAATTATAACTTAATAAATGATAATTACTAAGAGAGAAAAATAGAGAAATGAACCTTAGAATCGTAGGCGGACTGCTTTATAACCTCGGGTGCCATCCAAAAGGGCGTTCCAACAAATGTACTTCTCTTACTTGTAGTATTAGTTAACTGTCCGGCGACACCAAAATCAGCCAACTTTACGTCACCCATTTCTGATAGCAATACATTCGCAGCTTTCATACAATTAAATCAATTTTATATTCATTTATATTCATTTCCAACAAATAAACAGTAAATCACAAATATCTCAAAAACTATGCAATCGATTGATATATTAATAATCAGTTCAAACCTTTGATATCTCGATGAAGTTTTCTCTCTGAATGTAAATAATCTAATCCTTTAAGAACTTCCCTAAGAATGACCGCAATGTGCATCTCTTCAAAGTGTCCGCCTTTCATCAGATCCAAAGCCGAACCTCCGCCTAAATATTCCATTATTATCCATAATTTTGTTCCCTTAACACAAATACAATCAATTGTTAAATCAATATTCAATTAAAGTTAGTATTAAAAGGTTTGGCAAAAGATTATTCACTTCCACAGAAACAAACCTTAAGATAAGACCCAAAATATTTGGTGACAAAAGGACTGTCACATTGAGACAAAACCATTATCTCTTGTTGAATGTCTTCAATCTCATCCTCTGCTTCTTCGAGATCTATTATTTTAATGGCAACCACTTGTTGTGTTCGATTATCCACACCTTTAAAGACTTCACCAAAAGATCCCTTTCCTATTCGTTCCTGTTTTGTGAAAATCAATTCCGGATCCACTCTCTTAACAGACATTATAATCAAAACAATTCATTCATTAATTTATCAATATCTCAATCTGTGTATCAATTCATTTAATGGTTCAATAATAATAATAATAATAATTAATAACATAATGAAACAAATGAAAAATCAATTGAGACCTCATTGTAAGCCATTTCTCGAAATCACAATATTTTTCTTGATATTGATTTTTAATAATATTGATAAATATATTATTGATATTAAGATCAATTTGTTATCAATATTGTATTGAAATATCAATTATTAATATATTAACAAAAAATAACACGAATTTAAAGGCAATTTATATTAGAAATAATTTGTTTATATAAAGAAAACAATGGAATCATTTGTAGATTTAATATAAAATATGAATCATTTATTATTATAATAATAATTATATTAAGTTTAAGTCATAAATAATTAATTACATAACAGTATAAATATATAACTAATAAAATGTTTTTTGCTTTTTTGATCCGTTGGCTTCACTCTTACTAATAAAAAGTGGGCAAACATTTAATATAACCATAAATATAGTGCAATATTAAAGGGAACCAAAGCTTTACAATACTATTGCTCACAGAATTACATTCAATGAAAAAACTTACGAATAATTCGTTTAGTAATGAGTGCAATGCATAACACATTCACTAACTTTTTTAGTTTGAGGTTCACTTCGAGTTCACTATTAACCTATCGATAGAATAGTTAATGATATTTTAGGAATCGCTTCAACTTTAAGATTAATTGAAACTAATTTTCACTACAATTAAATAAATGATTATAATATGAATCTTTAGACTTTTATATATCGAAACATAACCTGAGGATTTGGGGACTTGTGAGGGATTTGAGACCCATTTGTGATCCGAGAAACTGTGTTTTTGAAACGATAGAATGTATACTTGAGTTCATTCACCCCTTTTCTATTCGAGTATCTTTTAGGCGGCTCTTTGAAAATGCTGTCAAACTTGACTTAAAAATTAAGTTTAAACACTATTTCTTCATTAAAACGAATCAAACCTTTTATTTATTTTTGAAACTAGTTTTTATTATCCCAATCAAATTTGGTTTTGCAATAATAAACTTTTTTATTGCATTTCATTTTGTACATCAAATTATTCAACTCATTATACTTTATTACACATAATAAAAGTGCGAAATCACAAAAATTCGCCTCAAGTGAAAAAAATGCTATTTAATAACCGAATTCCCCGAAAAATATAGTATTCAATGAAGATTTGATTTGAGAAAAGATAATAATCTAATTTTAAAAGAATTTGTAATTATTGATGAACTTATAACATATGGATTAATAACTTAACGTTTTTAAGTTAATTATATAATGATTAGACATAAGTGTAATTCATTAGAAACACTATAATTTGAAAATAAATTCAAAAAATTGATGAATAAGAGTAACTGTTATGGTATTTGTAGGTTTGCCATTATATCACGAACTGCTGGGAAAATAAGACATTCTCCACCTTTTAAGTAAATTAAAATAATACATATATTAAAAATATACTCAAATAAAATAATTAATTAATTGGTTTTCATTGCATTAATTACCGGGATATTCGGCGAATCGCTTCAACATATTATTAATAATAGTGAGCGGAGAAGTCGGTGACATATAATTGCCATCTCTTCGATCACCCGCTACTTGAATAGAATTAGTGCTCACATCATAAACAAAGGGTACTATTATTGAAAGTGGTTCTGCACTCATTGCGTGTCCAACTATTGACAATCGAGTGAATTGTATCTGATAAACAACAAAAATTTAATTCTTTTCCAAATTAAGTGTTTAATAATAACTCACGAATATAAGCATTTTATTCTTAAACATCAAACAGGCAGACATTCCTGCGGGTCCAATAGGAGGCGCCGCCGGAGGTATTGTTAAACACCATTGTAATGACCACTTCAAACTTCGATCGGGAAACTGTTGTAATAGTTTAAATACAAAATGAAAATTAAAGTCTAAATGAATTTGATATATAAATACCATTTCGAGACGCATTAATTGAATGCAATCCTTCAGTATTTTGAGCGGAGCGTTAAGTATTCGTATGTAAGCCATAAATGCATTTGGTTTATATGGAGCGCAAACCACCTGCAAAATCAAAATCACGATCAATCAAATCATACTTTATTCAGATGTTAAACAACGTTTTACTTTAGTTTCAAAAAATTGCTGCAAAACTTCGAGTTCATCTCTTGACCATTGAATAAATTCAGGCAAAGGAACTATTTTCAAGTGAAGCGACTGAAACATTATAAATAAATCGATCAGTAATAATAATTTTATTAAAATTAAATGAAAATCTATTGAATGTTAAGCAGACCTGCATTGTTGTTGAGTCAAGACTTATCTTGAACTGCATCGACTCGTTCTTGAATTGTATTATTCCAGGTTCAGGAGTGGGAAGAATTGTGAACTAAATTTATTGGAAAAATATGAAAAATTGTTTCAGATTTTCTCAATTGAGTTAACTTTTCAAACTAATTAAGTATAAAGTGTTTCAATAGAATAATGAATATGTATTACACTCTCGTCCTGTTGAATAACTCTCTGTAAATTTCTTCTCATAAAAACGCATCCGAGAAACCTTTCGAGTTGTGATAATGAATAATAAACACTATTCTGATTATTATGAGGTGTTTGCATGCTTTCAATCCCTGAACTCGGTCTACACATTAAATCAAAACCTTGATGTGTAAGTAAAGTAGGAATGGCTGCCGCCCACGGCCTCTGCGGCAACATTCGTGCCGAAGCAATGGGAGCACTTCCGCTGTTATGAATAAGATTTGCTGAATGGTGTTGACCTTGAATAAGATGCGACTGACTATTGCCCGGACTTTGAGACGAACCAATCGAACGCGGAGACGGTCGCGGCAGTGATGGACTGCCCGGCCATACATTAGGAGCGGGAGAAGGCATCGGAATATTTGGAGCCGCGAAC
The DNA here is from genome assembly GCA_034694065.1 of Camisia spinifer. Lineage (NCBI taxonomy): Eukaryota > Metazoa > Arthropoda > Arachnida > Sarcoptiformes > Camisiidae > Camisia > Camisia spinifer. Next base: position 6,869 of record JAQFXV010000241.1, read on the forward strand.
GGAGAACCGATACCACTGTCAAGACCTCCTTGTGATGCATTACTCGGCAAAAATTGAGAAACAGGAGAATGCGTGTGAAATTGATTGGGAGCAGAAGGAGATGGAGAGGGCATAAAGGAAGGCGACGGAGCGTGTAATGGATTCATTGGAGAATTTACACCAAACAGATTGCCAGGAGATTGATCGGGAACTGTCATCGATGGCGAGGGAGCGATTTGATTGGATTGATGGACACCCATTCCATGTGATGGCGGAGAAGATAACGCAAAAGTACCGGGAGATGAAGTGAAACCAGATTGTGATAAGACTGACGTATGAGGAGATGTAGGCGTGTGTGGGTTCGAACTTTGAGATGTCATTTGGTGAGAGAGGGCTCGACCCCCTCCTGATGAAGAACTTCCTTCATTGATACCTTTCGATGGAGAAGAGGTTTTCATTTGAGAGGTTGAGAACAAATAAGATTCAACAGATTCTATTTGAGGCATTGGTGACGGAGGGTTATCGTCTTCGGTCTGAGATAAACGTCTCATTTGAGTTGTTTTATCGACAAATTTATTCAGGAATGCCTTAAATATAGAGATGATAAACAATTAAAAGAAAATTTGTTTTCATTTTAATCTTACTTTTAATCCTTGAATTGGTGTCATTTCTTCTATAGCTTTCATTTTATCGAATAAACTGAAAGCCCCGTCACGTATAGCTATTAAATTATCGGGATATGTGACGAAATCCATACTATATCTATTGTAAGTAACGAAATGTTAATTATTGTTTTTTTCATATTTATTAAGAACTTAATGAAATATTACATATTTCTATAAATGAGACGAATATGTGTTGACGACTGTGGTATTATACAAAAGGCTTGAACAGGCCATTGAGGTCTCTTAAAGAATATTTGAGAAAAATAAATGTTAAAACAGTGGTCATTGACTAATAGTTGAAAATCATAATAACTTACACTATTGACGACTCCGAGTAATGGTATTCCACTTAAACATTGAATAGTAAGTAAAGGATTCAAAGTATAATTCAATACTTGAATCAATTGAACAATAGACAAATGTTGGTTGAATTCGTGCTGAAGTTGTGTACAAACCATAACATGTGGATTAGAGTCAGATAATGCCTGTCCAACAACTCCCAAAAATAATTGAAATCTTTTTTCTGTTGATTTCCAATAAATTGAAACCTAAAATGAAAACATTAGTTTAGATTCAATCAAATAGATTAATGTGTTGAATGATTTACAGTATAGGTCTTATTTGGTCCGTAGCCTAACACCAGTTTCTTATATGAAAAGGATTTTATGTCCATTAATGAATTTATTTGATTATTCAATTGCAAATTGTTTGCAAAATTCTTAACGACGTCATAGAGTCGTGCGATTGCAGTCCAATCAGAGAGAAGTTCGTCAACCATTTTAGTGATTTGGGTTTGAGAACCGTTCCCATAATCGTATGGAATATTGACTATACGTCTCGATCCGTGTTCTTTAACGGCTTGCGTTTGAAGCGGAGGATTACAGAAAGCGATGACAACATTCCATATTTTATTTCCCTTTCCCTGCAATCTTATGGTACAGCTTAATGTGTCTGATTGTAAACTATTAGTATACGATTCGGGACACCATAAACATTGTGGAAATTTAACGATATCAATGACATGTGTGTAACCGTCCGAGTCTTGTAACACTTGATGACATATTGATCTTTTCTGTAATTCAGATGAAAGTGAACTATAAGATAATTTTTCCTCACAAAAGCTGATGACATGCGCCAACTCTGGTATGTAATAACCGGTTGCACTTTTGCGCTGAAGTTTCGATATTTCACTTTGATTTGAGCCAATCTTTCTTTTGCCATTTTTGTCACAAATATCTTCAGAAGAGTACGGATGGTGTAAAATATTAGAAACGTCTAGTTTTAAAACTTTGGTTATTTGCAAATATGGCTTTGGAAGTTCTGTTTCAAATTGTGCCGAAGAATCAACGCTTCGAATGGAAGTCTGCGACACATATATTAAATAGTAGTCAACTTTGATATCGTTTTGAGAGTCATTTTCCTCAAATACAGTCACTAAACAATTTTGATGATGTTTTGAGAATTGATAGTAAACTTTTGAAGATTTAATTGATAAAAATGGATGAGTATATGAAGTGGGAAATGGAAGGCTTTCCATTACATAAACTGGAAGTGATTCCACTGTTTTCTTACAGCGTTCGCGAGTCAACCAAATTCTCAATTGACGGAAAAGTGGCACAACTTTAACGAAGTTTCTATTAATGACAGTTTGAATTTCATCGACTAAAGAGCACTCTTCGAACTGAGGAATGTGTACCAGAAAATGTCCGGTCAGAGTATCGACTGATATCAATAGACGTTCTGATGTCATACATGGCTGAAGAAACGATACCTGAAGTACTGCAGGAGAACCTGACAGAAGACATTCGCCAACACTCTTCTCTTCAAATTCTTTTTTCAATTGAATTAATTTAAGTTTCGCTCTTTCATAGGTTGTGTGTATTAATACTTTTTCTATTGAGAGATAATCGGATTTAATGGCCTGATATGTTTGAAGTGCTTCTTTAGTTCCGAGTTCGGGATAATGAGAAACCTGTAGAGGACGAGAGGGTTCGGACGAATCGATTTCAACGCATAATTTGTAACCTATTTTATCATCTCTGGGATATTCTCTCTGTTCTCTCCAATACGATAATAACAATCTATTTCCGGGTAAGTATTCGTCAATTCGAATAAAATCTTCTAATCTTTCCTGACATAAGCGAATCGCTTGTGCCTGAAGTACTTCTAATTGTAAACTCAAACAAAACGAATGAAGAGTATTGTATGCGTCTATTAATGGCTTTGAATTGTCTGTAAGTCGAGACTGAACTAAATGTTGTAAAAACATGATCTGTAAGGAATGGACCAAATCTTTTCCGCCTCCGGTCTCTTTGTCTTCAACTAATACTTCAATATTCAATACTCTCCAGGGAAGTGATGGAATATCACCCATAAGTGTTAATGAAAGTTCGAATTCATGGTTTACATGAAAGGTGACTCTTCCGAACTCTATCTTTAAATTTCTCATTTGAGAGGGAAGTGCAGTCGTCACAAGTCGTTGTTGTATAATATGATTCAATCGAAGTAATGTTGTCTTTCTATCAGAGTTTGTGATTGGATCTGACGGTACAATACGGTCACGAATACATGTCGGAAGTCTTGAATATGTCCCTAAAGTCAGCACTTCTACAGCTGATGGCAATTGAAAGCTGGGAAGTCTTGCCTGAACTAATACTTCTCTTGACATTTTTGCCAATATATCTGCCGTTTCTGTGAAAAGCATCGATTGTTTGTCAAGAAATGAGACAATTGAAGCACATTTTTCTACTTTGGAAGCACTTCCGGCCCATTTGACGAGTGCTAAAAGTCTGACAAAGAGTTGTCGCGTTCGTGAAGCGAATGACACGATCTCTATCTTTCTTTCCATATCTGTCTTTCGGGGCAATAAATCGGCCAAAACTGTCAATTCATGATATGTTCTCTGAATACTAAAGTCTATTAATCGTCCCAAAGATACCATTGGACTGCTTTGAAACGCATTATTATTCGTTACATTCATTCCAACCATTGATGACTGCGTTAACATTCCATTCATTGATGACATCTTTTATTTATTACAATTATATTAATATTAGTTATTATTATAAATCAAATATTAATTCATTTAAAACAGATTCTAAATAATCACAATAATGTCGTAACTTTTTAAACACATCTTTATTTATATTCAAATTAGTTAATTATCAAATTATTTCATTTATAATTCAAATGTGAGCTCATATTTAAACTCAAATAATCTCTTATAATATCTTATTATTTATTAACATCTATTATAACACAAATAATAAATATTTAAAACCATTTTCGATACCATTCCATAAAAACAATAATATATTAATTTCAAAAATAAATAATGATTTTTTTTGTTATTTTATTACGTTATTTATTTTGAGCGCAATTCAAAACTCAGAATTGAAGCTAAACTTAAAGAATTGAATTCTTATTAATTTAAATACAGAATAATTATTAAATAAGAGATCATTTATTTAAAAAAATTTAATTTGAAGTCAATATGAATGTAATTTCTTTTAAGGGATTCTCAAGAAAATAATGTTTTTTGTTTTATTCGCATTATTTTCATTGAATATGAAGTTTTCAATTTTTTTAAACTTAATATAAAGCTTATTCTCATTAAATCTTAAGATTTAGAAATTCTTCATTATTATAATTGTCTCATCAGTTAATTCAATATTAAAATGAATGCTAATTTACAATAATAATAATTCACTTAGAAATCGATCGATTCTTGAAAATTAATTATTTTTTTTGCAGTCTATTTATCAAAATTTTGATCAAATTAAGTTACCATTTATTAGGTCTTCATTGCCTTCATGTTTATTTGAACTTTACGTTGAATTCTGATTTAACTAAAATTTAAATTTATGTTTAGGTTATTTACAAAATATTTGAACTAAATTTGTATAGTTTTTCAATTTAATGCTCTGAAAATTCTATTCCAAAGAAATAACGATCACTTTTATTTTGTGATGTCATTCGAATTGTAGAATAGCTTTTAGTCGAACTAAAATTGAATTTCAATCAACTAGTTTTCTATTTTTTCAAAATCAAACTCAATATTCAATAAGTTTCACTTTATTTTCTATAAACAAACATATTTTTTTACTATATTTTATGCAATTAAAACATAGTTTTATTTCATTCAATATTATCTTATATTATATTAATTATAAAGATTTTATTTGAATAATCATTAAGTCATTTAAAAATTAAAATCTAAGTAAACATTGAATTACTTCCAGCCTTGAGTCTGAAAATTTCTATTTCCCCCTCTCTTAGAATCAGTGTATTCTTGATTCAAAATTTGTTTGGGTTTCTTCGCTATTCTTCCGATTACAGGCAAGAAAGCAGTTGATCTGGTGTTCATCGATGAAAGAGAATTCAATACAGGACTTATTTTCCAATTAATGATTGAGTCAAACGGAACTTTCGATAAATCGTGAGATAATTTGACGTCAACCGGTGTTTGTAAGTCCAAAAACGGCAAAACTATATCTTGTTTATCATTGCTGTTAAAAATAAATAATTGATGTGGAAAATTGATTCTAATAAAAAGCATACTAAGAAGTCTAAAATAGAGAGCTATTGCACTACAACTAAATTCTAATATTAAATAAATGCAAAATTACACATTTTATTACAATATAGCTCTGTAATCGTTTCATTATAAATATCTATCCAATTCTAAATCAAATGGAATTCATAATAAATTTCATATAAACAAAAGTTACTTTTGAAACAATTTTGATACTGCGAATCAACAGTTTTTTTAAGTTATTTAATAACTTTAGCAAAAATTCCTCAAAAGATTGATAGTTTTTTTAATCAATTTTAGACAAACTAAACTTTACTAATAAGTTGAGATTAAGTTTATATAATTTGAAGTTTACTTTGACAAGAAAACGAAAGATCTGAGACTTTATTGGATAAAAAATGAAGTTAAATTGAAAATTTTGATAAATTACTTCTCTTTATTATTGCGCGAATCCTCTGGATTTTGTGAATTAGGCTCACAATCAGTTTCTGTGCATTGAGAATCAGCCAATTTGAAAGTAGAGACAGAAATTAAGGAAATAATTACAATGTAATTAATTGAAATCAAATTTATTCTGTGATGAGTCCTATTTGATGATCAGAAATAAAATGATAAAGTTGTAATTTTTTTAGTTGACAATATTGTTCAATAATTACTAAAATAAATTTTGAAAATAATGCTCGTAAAAAGTTTTAATTTTATTTATTCATTAAGAAATATTTTAAAATAGAAACAATAACGAGATTATAAATATTGCTTTAATTGAAATTATTTGGCTTTGCATCAAATTTCTTATTGTATTTGTCAGATCCCGAGGACTCACTCTGATGTCGCACATTTGGGTAATCATCGGATCAACAAATAATACTTAACGAAATTCTGAACAAAAGCCAAATCATTGAAAAATCAATTATAATAATAGATATCCGAACATAGATTATAAGTAAAATCAAGAATTACTTACATTTTATTCATAGAATTTATATTAATTAATGCTAAGAATTAAGTGATAGAGAAAATGAATGGAAATCTTTTTATATGCATTTAGAAGACTGGTCAGAGTCGACGCTATATTAATGAAAGCAATTGATATCGAAGAACAAAAGCAGGTGTGATAACGAAAAATGATCGAATTTAAGTAAATATTTGAAAGCCTACTCAAGCAATCAATCAACAATTAAATCTATTTTTAGTTCAATCAATAATTTGTTTCTTCTAATTTTCTTTTGCTTATGTTTGAAAACGAAGATTTTCATTATTGTACGAATAAAAACATCTTTTCTCCGAAGTATTTTTAATGAAATACTTTTTTCATTCAATACGTGGAATAATGCGAACTTATTTTCTTAACCATTTTAAAAATTCAATATATTTTGATTAACTTTGATTAAGTTTTTAAACAGTTTAATCATTTAAAAAATATTGCATTAAGAATTTGAAAACTTTTCTTCGAAATCACTTATTTTCAAAGATGTAAACAATTTTAAGTTTTAATGCTAAGAACTAAGCCTTGAATGCTGTTAAGCCTTTGAACGAATTTGATTTATCAATAAATTATTGACTCCTAACTTGGAATAATCAGGAAGATTATCTTCTACTTAAATTGAAGCTCAGTTAAGGCATCAAATTATACCTGACTTGACTTTAAGTGAAGTGAAATAATGAAGAATATCTAAATTTGATCTATATACTAATATTGAAAATTTGTGTGTGTTTGGCCGGATACATACTCGACCCCTGGACATGATACAGACATGAGATACAACCAGTATGACCTGAGGCGCAGAGAATGCGAAAAAATTTACCCCGAAAATAGACCAGTGGTCAAATTACCGAACTTTTTTCACCTAACTAATGCTTTTCCTATGGGAAATTTTCTTTAAATGTTATTTGTCCTATGTATTTTCAAATGAAGGAGTGGGCATGAATTAGAACCACAAATTAAGTGGTTAAATTTATTTAAATTACGATGTAATTTATGGATAGACTTAAAATTTTCAAATACGGACCATAATTCCGATAATGAATTTTCGAAAACGTATGGACAGACCCTTTTCATATTTTTGACTCAGTTTTTCCCGTTCTTTTGAATGGATTTATTTCTAGTCTCTTTGTTTGTCGAATAAATTTCATTTATTCAATAATTCAAAATTAAATGATCAAACTCTTTGAGTAATGAACGATATAATTAAAGAATTAATTTATAAAAACTTGTTTAATATTTTTACAATAAATAATAATAATATATACATTAGATTTTGTATTCACAAAACGATTAAAAATGTATTCATGTATTTTGGAGACAAAATTTAACGAAACCTAAAAACATTAATATCACTGAAGGTATTAATTTTGATCCTCTGCCACACTGTTTGATATCTCTTTCCTAAAAATAAAAAGCAGAATGTTTTCATCTGAAATCTGGTTTTACAAAGCTATATAAAAAGTGATTTAAAATACTTTACCTGTGGATGATAGTTATGACAAGTTGTTGGTCTTTTCCTATACATTTCATTCTTTAACAAATGGCATCTATCACTTTCATTATAAACAACTTCTTTAGGCTCTAATTTAATAAAAGATGATTCACACGGACACGACTTGTGCACTGCGAGCATTACCAGATTAGTGTACGGCACGTATTGAACTATAAAACGACTTTTATATCCAACAAAAATCAAATCAATATTTCAAATAAATTAACTTTTCAAATATAAGTCAATCATTTTTATATAAATTCCCTCAACCATTTATGTTTTTAATCATGAAAGTGAGCTTCAAATTATATTTCTGAATCACTGAAATTTTCATCTTTAATGTTAAGCTATAAATATATTTATATCGATAAGTTTGAAGTGGAATTTATGGCTACAAAACTTATTGCTTTTAATACTTTGAGCTCAAATTAAAAGCAATGATAATTTAGTTGAGTAGTGAGAAAATGAGGAATTGGTAAAAATTCGATTTTTTGAATTAATAGAATAATGTGAAAAATAAAGTTTCAAAAGAAAATAGTGATCGAATTGAAGTTTGTTTAACATACCGACTACACCCACTGTGATGGCATTCTGTATGATCACCTTTAATGGGTTCTTCAGAAACTGCTTCAACCATTTCATACAAATCATATTCTTTATCACAAGGTCGAGGTCTACTTTTATTATTTTTACTTTCAGTCTCGGCTAATAAAGTCGATTTGAAACGAGTTAATAATAATATAATGAAAATAAGGATTGAATGAAAAAATAAGTAATAATAAATTTATAGGACAAACCTTCATATTCGTTATCATATTCATCCATTATATATTCTGAAGCATCGATAGACCACATATTATACAACAAATTGATGTATAACATAAAAATTCGAGTCCACACCCAAGCAATTATATTTTGTAAATGATTTATTGGTGTGAAAAGCATTGATGCCGGGGCTGAAGTGGGCATTATATCGAGACAAATTGCTTGATAATCAAACATATGAACTTTACGATACACTTTTGCGGTCACCATTGCCTGTAAAAGCAAATTATCGATTTCACCGAAAAATTTTCCCGTATGACCAGACACTTCGCTGACTATAACAAAAGCGTTGTTATCTAATAAAAAGCAGTCGATTTCGTCTGAAGAACAAATCAATTTCGAATATTTATTTGTTATGTTGAAAAACCTTTCAGCGAATACAGAATGTTTGAATTGAAGTCCAACGACCGCAGCTTTTATAAGAAACGATTCGATTGAAACATATGTTTATTTAATTATAAAGCATTAAATCCTAATACCTGGAGCTCTTGATTTACCGCTTCCTATGAATATTGCATGACTTCCTGTAACCAATATCTGTCCCCCGCGTGCACTCGCATCGAATGGAACAGAGAATACAAAAGCAGAACTATTGATATTATGAAAATCTACAGCTCTTCTATAATATAATTCTTCAGTAGCTCTATAATAAATGAGACGAAAGGGATTAATAAAGTTATCGTTACTATTGCTTTATATATTAATAAAGGCATTATTGCCTGGTATGTGTGTCAAAGAAAGGTCGTTCTCCCGTTGAATTCAGTTTATCGGATTCGCTTCTATGATCTTCAAAACGTGTGAGTCCACTACGAGTGGCCACAAAAGTTGTCACAATTCCGAACATTTTTATTTTTTGATCTCTATTAATAAAAAAATAGTGTAAGAACTCGAAAATACAGGTTTAAACCTCTGTCGTGGAAAAAGTTGATTGAATTGACACTTTTAATAAGATGTTTGTCATTTAGAAATACCTGGGATATAGAGCCAGAAGTAATGCAAGCGGGCTAAACACAGACCGTATCAAACGGATATATTAGTGGTCAAAGTTTGAACTAATCAAACGCAACACCTCATCAGACAGGAATCCGAATATTTGCCTTACTTTTAATACATACGTCAACTTAAATCCTTTTCCGCACAATTCAATCTTACCTTTATTTTCCGGAAAGCATTAAAAACAATCAAAAATCACTTACCTTTTAATCAGTGAATCAACGAATTCCTGTATTGTTTGAGGCACTTTTATTTGTACCCAAATAACTTTTGTTTCAAAACTTAAAAACCCAATTATAACAAAACCCATTTATATTATGTTAAATTAAGTCAAATTATTTTATATATATATTATATGAGAATTTTTTCAGAGGCGGTGCCAAAAATTGACTCAAATAGAAGTAAGAATTAAATGCGAATTAATATTAAGTTAAAGAAACTAAAAAACAATCAAAATAATAATCACTAAGATATTCACTAATCATTTAAACTATAAAACTCTACACATCATTGTCGGAGTTTATATTTGATTCACATTGAATTCAAAATTTAACTTTTCAATGAAACCGCCTCTCATTTCATAAAATAATTTTTTAAAAATAATACTTTCATAGAATGGTAAAAAATTCTTACTCTATTTTGCTTGAGGCCAAACTTGGAGTTCCACATTTTGATGCTTCGATATCCGTGGCTTTTGCGTCAAATACCAAACTTTGTATTAAATCTTTATCACCTATTTTGAAGTTAAAACTATTATTTATATTTTACCAAATTATAACTTGTTTTTTCATTCATTACTTTAAGCTAATTAATTCTCGACTAAGAAGAAATCATTATAAACTTTTGCTTAACTAATAGTTTTCAAATTTATTAATAATTTCCTAAAAATTTACATTAAATTTTAAGAAAAGTAAGCATTGAAGTTTGGAATCGAAATTTTTTAAACAACTTGTCAATCTCTTCAAGTCATTATGTAATCGATCAACAATCGAAAAATTGTTGTCCACTCAAACTGACTAATTATTTGTTATAACTCTTATCATTTCTATTAAATTTTATTAAATTTTATTATTCAGTTAAAATACTCCGAATATTCACAGTTCAAAATCATTTATAGAAGTTATCGAAAATTTTGGACTTCAATCAAATTAAACTTATGATAAAATAACAGAATTTTCTTACAAGAAATTTCTTCGTATACTTGAGGTCTAGTACTGCTAGTCTTCCACCGAAAATTGTGTCCAATGAGCACAATATTCAAAAACTGCGTTATAGCCTCTTCAGGAGTTTTGGGTACAATACCAGACATTTTATGCGGATTATCGCAGTAAACCTAAAATATATAATAAAACCAATTCAAAACTTGATAGTTTGAATATTGTTCAAAAGTATAAATTTTCAAATCAAATTACATAAAAGATCATTTTAAGTTAACTTAAATTTAGTCTGAATTAAAGTTAACTTTAACTGAAATAAAAGATTTTAATGATTTGTAAAAACTTCAACTTAAATTCGAATTAAGTTGAGAAACTCAAAAACCTAAAAGTTATTTTCAAATGTTTCACTTTGTATGAAAATACTTTATCATAATATTATTCAGTAAACATTTGAAAATATTCAAATTCAATCGTTTAAAAAATTCGAACAGAAACTCGAGCTTTAATTCAAAGTGATCCAGATTTTTGAAACTTTAACATAAATTAAATCAAAGTTTTAGAGTTGAAAATGTGTATTACATACCCATTCAGGATGTACTCGCCATTGATTGCCACGAAAATAGTGAGTGAAATTTTCCTCTTTGCTTCTAACTTTCACCTCAACTTGACCTTCGACCCTATAAGAGCCGTACGGTTCGGGCAAAACAATGGCGAGACTAAAGGGCGTAAAATCTATTTTGCCGTAAATGTAATTATTAACTCGAGTTACGACCCTTTTCTGAAATATTGAAAAGACATGTCAAAAGTGGATTTGAGTTATCTTTATGATTAATTGATAGATTTATTATTACCATAGCATCCATATGAATTTTAACGTTCACTTTTTTATAGCCATGCGTCCGATTTATCATATTTCCTCTGATTTCATCAATTTTAGGGTCTAAAGCCTTAAGTTATAATCAAAATTATCAGTTGAGAAGCAGTTTAAAACTTGTTGAGATGAAAAACTCACTCTCGAACCCAAATCATTGTCCGCCAGCTCGACCTCCGACATGTCAACAGAACTATAGAATGGTTTGAGCATGTCCTGGAACTGCGATAATAACCAAAGAATTAATCATATTTCAAAATTTTTATGATAGAGGAGCTAACCATTGGACGGAGATCGGGATGGTATAAGAGGTAGCCATTATTTGTGATCACAAACGAATAGCCATTAACGCCCAGCTTAAAAAACAGTTAATTAATATATAAATATAACTACAATTAGTTTATTTATTTTCTTTAATACCTTGAAAGCAGGCGTCAGTTTAACAATTTCTCTAATCGGGACATCAATACCCGCGACGCCCAACAAATTTGCGATACGAATCTGGAATAACATCGAGTTTCAAATAAGTCAAGAGATTTGGGATTTAATTTTTTGTCAATCAAATATTTCGTTTAAATAATCGAATTCTCACCAATTCTGGTTCAGAATCTTGATATACATTTTTAACTAATACACGCCGTGTTATATTCTATTATAAAAAAGCATTACATTTGATCACATTTTTCCAATAGTGTAAATGTCAAAATTGTATTACCGTATAGTTACGAGTGTCAAAAACAGGAGTTGCGAGTGTTGTCATTAATTGCAAATTCTGTATAGAAAAAAATTATAACATTGATAAAAATGGGAATCGTTTCAAATTATTAAATCTAAAGTCAAGCAAAAATAAGTTTCATGTGATTTCTTTCTTTCAAAAAAGCACTTTTTATTTTTGAGCAAAGTTTTCAAGTTTAGCAAATTATAAAATGACAGCAAATATTGACTCAATAATAATGATTTGTGACAATCGAAACCCAAATCATGCCAAAAATAACATGCGATTCAAAGAAAAAACATTCATTTCGAAACTTAAATGTTTGAAAAATGAAACGATGACATCCTTGCAAGTGATAAAACGGAGTACAAGTGGTAGACATAAACATCTTGGATAAAGATCTAATTTTACTAACTTTCTTAGATTTCGGAAATTTTTTTGGATAATCAGATTCTGTATTCATTACTCTATTTGATTCATCCTCTAATGATGAAGCAGACGCACCATTGGTATCGTTAATGTCATGTTCTTCATCTTTTTCATCTTCTTCAACATTATTCATTGTTTGACTATAACTATTAATATTCTGTCTCTGTTGCAAATATTTTGTTTTCAATGCCTTTTCTATTTATTTAAATGAGTTATTGATACACGTGATTAAAACAAAAATTATAATCCCGTACAAAAACGATATCATATGGTTTGAAATATAAATACCGACCTCTTTCCTCCCAAACCCAATCAGTTAACTGAACATCCTTTTCATTTTCAAAAACCCCGACAGTAGAGAGAGAATTAATAATTTTGTTATTGATTATTCTTAAAACCCATCACTCAAACTATAGCGAAATTAATAGAAATTACTTACAGAAACGTGAGCATAGACTGGAGTCCAAGCGAATACTCTTTCACCTGATAAAACAATTGGTCGACTCATTACAGGTATATATTGTTGTACTTGTTCGCGAACTTCAGCCAGATTTGCGACATGGGTGTAATATCCTGTGTAATATGATTTTTAAGTTTATTCTATAAGATCGTTGTATGAGTTGAATAAAAAAGTACCTCTATTATGACATGCCATCCAATACACTTCGTTATTAGCCGTTACTTCACGACCGATCAAGTATGTAAAAACACGAACCGGTATATTCGGCCAATTATATTGACGGAACGTCTCTTCATAAGTATCAGGAGCTCCATCAGTAACCAACATAATTGCTTGATTACATTGTGAGCCCATATTTGTTCGATTGAACTTTAATGAAAAGTAAATAAAATTAAACGTAACTCTAGTATTTAAATAAAATTGTGATTTAAGTTAAATTTTATTATTAAATATGCCATGCTAGCATAATACACTAGCATATACTGTAAGTAATTTTAGAAGTAATGGGTTCTCTAATTAATCAGTAATGATATTCATTCAATACTGAGCTTAAAGATTAGTGGACTCATAGTATATCAGGTCTTCAGAGAATTCTAAATACTTTATTGAACTAATATTTAAGGATTTCAATTTAATAAATTTTTTTGTTCTTTTCTAACAGTTAGCATCATTGTGAATGATTTCCGCCTCTTTTTTTTATTAATAGTATATAAAGCAGTGATCGCCAACTGGTGGACCACTGGCTGCACGGGTTGACTCATTTATTCTGACCCGGTAGCATAGTGAGATTTCAAAATTTCCTAAAAACTGTGAAGCAAAAGCTTAATGAAATTTTGTTTAAAAATCAAATTTTCTATCATTTTTTCCTTAGGCCCTCATATAGCCGTTTCTAGCGATTTCTGGCCCTTTAGGCAAAATGAGTTGGCGATCACTGATCTAAAGTTAAGATTTCTACAGTTCATTTTACGAGTAATTGTTAAATTCATCATAACCAAATATTTAAGATATTTTTAAGCACTTGGTCTAAAGTCAGAAACTAATGAGTTAGTTTTGCTTTTTTGTTAAGAGAAGCAAAATATATAACATTTGGTACTTTTGGTACTGTCTTCTTAATTGGATTCATGGATTTTGGCTCCTGTGAGAAAAATATTTTCAGTGATGTGAAAAAAATGTTCTGATCCTTTGTATAATTGAGTTTTAGGTTTAGCAAAATATTTTACCAAAAATATTTTATTTTGTTTCTAAATTTTAATAATTCATTCTTTAAACTCCAAAATTCATTAATTTTAAATACAACACAGAAATCCTTTTATGAATTTACTCGATCTTTTCATCAATTTTAAAAAATTATTGTTAATATTTTTAATTAATTTTACTGAAAAAATCCATAAACTTTGGATTATAATAGGAAAAATTCAACTTTTCCAAAGATATGACTATCGATAACTTAAAAATATTAACCCGATATTTATCCATTACTGAGTTATAAAATAAATTGAAACAAACCCTTTGAAGCAAATTGAATGCTTCAATGAGAGCTGCTGTGAAATTCGCCACTTCTAACGTCTTGACTTTGTCCACCCATTCTTTAATTTCCTATTGATTCGAAATATTTTTGATGAATGGCAAGATTTTTGTTTTTTGTCAATAAATGAAAGTAAGATTTAGTTGTATAATTTTTAACATACTCTAACATTCTTTTCATTTGCCTGAACCAATTTATCGAAACATGGATTTATGAAATCGACTTTATCTGTAAACTAGAAAATTCGCTGTTTTAAATACTAGTACAGAATAATTTTGTTAAAATAAAGAATTAATTTTAGATTTAAAGATAGAAGAGTTAAGTCATTGTTCTCAATATTAAATTCCGCGGTTTTTGGCTGTTCAATGCATCTTAAGATGAATATTTTTTGATGGAAATTTTTTGGAATAGACATAATTTTGGTACGTACATAATACTCGAAAAGCATGAACAAACACAGAATCGTTTCAAAAGGAATCGTTTCTGTCAGAGAATTCCAGTAGAATTTTTCAAATTTTATCGATTGGAGTCAAAAGAAGACTCAAAATTATTGGAGACGTGTATGTGTGGATACGTTTTGCAGAAAAATTCCTATCGTGAGAGCTACGGCCGATTAAACTTGAAATAGTAAAAAATTCAGATTGTTATAACTTCCACATTTTTAAGACCAATCACCACCACCAAAATTAAACTTCCTAAATGCGCTTCGAATTTGCTCTTTTGAGTTTTTAATTTGTATTTATATTTTTGACTTTATTCATCATTCAAATAAACGCCTTATTTAGTTTTTGTCACATTAAACTTGATAAAGATGAAAGAATAAAAACTCAATAACTCGAAACATAATAACTCAAATTATGTTTCTTGTTTGGCTGAAAAAATTTCACTATGAGAGCCCCTTTCAAATTATTGATTTATTAAATTTATTAAACTTAAAAAAATAAAATACAAGAAACTCAATAATTTGAAAGTTATTTCTCTAAATGATGAATAACATCAAAAATATAAACAGAAATTAAAAACTCCAAAATATCAAATTTGAAAGGTATTTAAAAAGCTTTATTTTGGTGCCATTAACATTCTCATTAATATTCAAATTTGGATTTTTGAATATTTTAAGTTTAAGGGGCTGTAGCTCTCATAGTGAAATTTTTTCAGCCAAACAAGAATACACGTGTCCAATCATTTTCAGGACTGCTTTTGACTCTAATCATCATTTGAAAATTAATGTTGAGGTTCTTTGAGCGATTTAGTTAGGTTATTTTCTGAACTCTTTTGAGTACAATCACGATCTCGAAGCTCGAGTATGATGTCGGTCACAAACTACCTCTACTTATAAATTTTTTATCGAAAAATATTAACATCAAGTGTGGAGAAACTGAGAAAAACGATGTGGAACGGTTTCGAAAAAGCCTGTAAGTTACAGTACACTCTCATTCGCACACATTTATATTGTAAAAAATTATTCTCATTAATAATATACTATAACCGGTATAACCAAAATGTATAAAATGTTTTTTAATTGTTTTAATCACAAATAAACTGACTATTAGTCTTTCTAAATTAATATGAGTCTAAATGAGTCAAATTTGGTCAAACATTCTGCTAATACTTTGTATAAACATTCAGCAAAAATTATTTTTAGAGTAATTAGTCAGGTCAATGGAAAGGGCGGATAGATTTTTTTTATTGTTGTCCTTTTTTAGCTGACAACTTATTTGCAAAATTTCACTCAAACACGCGCTGCTTATATTGAAAAGTAAAATTGTCCTCAAGAAATGAACTCTTAATAATAAGATCGTGAAACGGGTTTATTATTGATTTAAAAATTATAATTCCATATGAAAAGGGACAACAATTAAAACCTCCTCCCTTTTATTATTCATCTGATTAATTACGGGTATTTGCTTTCTATAAAATAACTTATTTCTGGAAAAGATAACTCATTTTATCCATTTTACTCAATATTTTGAGGGACCGGATTTTTGAGCCTTCCGGGTTTGGTATAGTTGGGTCTCGACCTAAAAAATGACGGGTGAAGTGGGGCATAGCTTTTGAGCCCCATGTATTCCTCTAGTTCTCATATAAATCACTTTTGAATATATTCAAATTTTTTGAATAGTATATCGAACTATTTTTTTCCTTCAACACAAATAGAGAGAAAAGTTATTTTTAGAATCCAATAAAATATATTTTGAAATAGAATCTGAAGAAAGCAAATGTAAAAAAAGAATGAATGAAAAATCGTTTTTAGAAGAGTGAAAGGAAGTCGTGTCGGAAGAAAGATAATAAAGGTGTGAAGATATAAGAAAAATACTAAAATGTATTGAGAGAAAAAGTGAATATCGTGAAAGATAAATAATCTGAAACCCCCTCATAAGTTGTTCACTTATTAACGAATCTATTTCGATATAAGATATTTTGATGCGATGAAAACTATCAATAAATTTATTTGCACGAAAAGGCAGTTTAAATTCAATTTAGCACTTTATATCGCTTTCAGAGATAATGATTTTTTTCAACCAACTCAGATTTCATCGAGAAGTATTCGTTAAAATCAATTGGATAAACCATTTCTGACTCATTTATTTGCTTAGTTTTGGGTTAACAATGGTTAAAATCATTGGTTTAGCTTTTATTTCACATTAAGTCTAATCAAACAAAACAATCTACTGATTGAAATGAATTATTTAGAAATTGTATTTTTGATATTCTGTTGAAATAATGATAGTTTGGCACAAATTTATTTATTCAATATTAATCATTCATACTATATATGGAATAAAATTGTTCTGAATATAAGGAAAACAAATAAAAGTCAATTGACAAAAGTAAAGCTTACTCTTAAGGCTGTGACATAATCGTCATCAGTGAGAGTGTCTAAGATATTGTAGACTACATTTTTGGCAATTTCTTTCCTGAGTCCAGTCATTGATCCGCTGCTATCAAGAAGTATTACTATATCTTTAGGAGAAGCAGCGCCTTGAATGTACCTTTAATTATATTACAAATTATCAATAACTGATTGAGTGTTAGCTATGATTTGTAATAATAGAAGCCAATCATACCACGGCCTAATTCGACAGTCGTATAGATCTGGTGGTGGCTGTTCTGATCCAAGAAAATCCATTGGTATTTTCCATTGAGTCGCTGACAAAATTCATATTCTCATCAAATTCTATTTTTAGAGCTTTAATAATTTAATGATTTCTATAACTCATACCCGGATATAATCGTAGAAATCCTTTACTCGACCCAAAGAACTGCCACGAAAGTCCGGGATCAAACGCCAAATTATTCTTGAAATACGGAGTCAAAGCCTCCGACCATTTAATATCATTTACAATATCAGGCGCTTTCTGTTAAAGAAAACATAAAGTAATGATTTTTTGCGAATCTATTGTAATTAACTGTTAATTAACCTCAAATACATTGATTGGCACATGAACTGCACTGTGATCTAAATTAACGTTTGCGTTCTCGAAGTTTGGATGTGGACTCAATTTAATAGGTCTCCAGTCAGGTTTAGCGTCGGGATCACTTTCACGATCGTCATAAATTTTTTTCATGTTATAATATTCAATCTCGAGATTTTTATCTAAAATTAATTTTAGTGTTTGAGTACAATATATTTGTTTATCCAATCGAAACAAATTACCAAATGTATGATTAGCGTGAAGTCTTTCACTTTCATTAGCAATTCTCTCAACTGCATGTTTTTTCCAGTTCAACATATTCATCACATCATTTCGCATATCTTCCATCATTTTATTCGCATCGAACCAAACAACTCTCGCCTGAAGTTCTTTAAAATTCTATAAAAAAAAGTAGAATATTAAAGCTTAGGCGGAAATAAGATGATTCAGCGATACTGAAGTCAGAATGTGGAAAATACAGGTTCAAGAGAAGTCCAAAATCAATACTTGATAGAGAGAAAATTCACTAAATATATTTTTGAAGATATTTGGAATGGAAGAAAAGATCATTAAAGCATTGAATTTTCAATTCAAAGAGACATCAACAAAGTTTTACAAATCCAACTCATGATTTACTTGTTATTCGACTATTTTTGGTTTATTTTTTCTAGTTTTTAATGTTTCTCTCGTAAACTTCAAGGTATAAAAGCCTCTCATGTTTCACAATGCGTTCGATAAGTTTATTTAATATTTCAAACTCATTGGCACTCAAACTCATATCAATTAAATTTTTATTGCATTAATCTTTTTTTATATAAAACCTGTGACAAACTTTTACAAAAATCTCAATAGGTTTTCGTGTCATTTTAAAAATGGAATGCGATTCAGATTAGATTAGACATTATCTTGTAATTCTTCAGACAAATCTGATTTAGCCTTTTTGGCTTCTAATATTCATTTGCTTTACAAAGCCATAGAAAATAATTTTCAGTTAATAAATTAACTCAAATCAACACAAAAGTTTAGCCAATCATATATTAATTCACTTCAAACAATATAATTTATTGCTTTATTATCGTCGCACAAATTCTTGTTAATGACTTAATTTGAGATTTATTTATTGAATTTCCTCAAAACTATTGTTGAAATTAATTGTTTACAAGATGTGACATATGTGTCAATTGTGTAATTTAAGTAATTTTGGTTAATCTATTACTATGACGACACATGTCTTTTATATGCAGTAATACAACGAGTTAGTCTATATGTCAATTTTGACATTTTCAATTTATTCTCACTCATAACAGAATTGAAAGATCGATTCCTATATTTAATCTCAGATTTTCTTTAGATATGCCTCATGTGCTTGCATGCTATCGAGCTATCATTTCTTTATTGTGATTATTAGTCATCAAAATTGGCTTTGAGAAAAAATCAAATTATTCTAACACGTAAGTAAGAATTGAATTATTCATTAATAGTATAAATTTATCAGAAAATTGATCTCAAATATGAATCTCATTTTGAAAAAGCCACATATTTTCCATTTTTATTTTTATTGATTCTTTTTAAAATCAATAATAAAACTTTTTTTTTCCTACTCATGTATAGAAAACACAAATAATAATAAAATTTGTGATCTAAGAATAATAACAGTGATGAAAAACACAATGTAATCATGAATGATTTTTTGTTCAAATTTGGTTTCAGTTTTGCCAACCATTCAAATTAATTCAATTAAAGATAAAGTGAACCGGCAGTGATGTACAACGTTCGAGCACGAGGTCCGAGCGTTTCAAATTCATCGAACGTAAGTGCGAGTGTTTTATTTCAGGTCTTTTATTACACATAAGAAAGGTGAAGATGGTTGAACCCTCGAAGCTAAAAAACCGGACACTCCCAAGATTTCTGGAGAAATTTGTTTGGTTTTAATACAATTTTTGATAAAAATTCAAAAGAAAAAAATTTCATCGATTTGAGAAAATATTCCCTTATAAAAACGATGAGTTCTGGCCTTCTGCACCCTCTTTAAAATTGACCTTTCTTATCTATGTCTTTTATAATGAAAAATTCAAATTTTTGTTTATTCAAATAGATTAATTTAGATGAATATACTGTATAAACAGATTATATTAATCATTAATGCATATAATATGAAGTTTTGAATATTGTTATCCTTTATGAAAAAATTGTATAAGCCTCTTTTGAATCATAGTTTAACCTTCAATTATCATTTTGGATGCTCGAACCCACTAGTGTGGCCTCAAAATTTCCGAGTGTTTACATCACGTTATACCGGAGCCTAATTTGTAATAATGTTGAATGTTGTGAACCTGTATACTGTAGATAAACTAAATACGTGTTCAAATATTGATATTCTTGATGTGTATTACAAAAGAATGGTTGATTATCTTCATTTGGTTGCATTTGATTATAAACTCAAATGATTGGAAATGATTGTATGATAATTCGTATGCTTATAAAATAATGCACGACTTACTTCTGTAATTTTTCTCAAACATGTCGATTCCCCACTTCCTTCCGATATATCTTTACCAAATCTTAGCGCCAAATTACGTACTCTTAAATAAGAATTAATAGTTTGTTAAATTCAGAACTTAAATAAAAATATATAAATAAAAGGAATATTAATCAAATACACAACATTTTAAAGCTAGGAAATAGTAATTCGAAAGAGATTCCATTTTTTAAGAATATGAACAGTAATATTTTTTATCAAATATTAATTCAGTACTGTATGAAACTTAACATGTATGCCTATGTAAGATAACGTTAAGTTAGCCAACCGTTACTTTTCGCATCATTTCGAAAATGTTCACTTCTATATCTTCTTAAAATATTAGTCACTAAAAATGTAGTTATTCTCCTGCGACATATTTAACTTTTGCTAATAAGTAACGCATGAATAAAATGACAATATATTTATTTATTAAATAAGCAAATATTTGATTCGACAATAGGAAAGTGTTGGAATCAAAATACAGTATGGATTTTAAGTGAGTCCACATTTGAACGTTGAAAGCATTAAAAGGCAGAGTTTGTATTTTTCGGATTATTTCAAATAAAAATATTTAATTGAAAGTTTTACAACCATTAAACAAATAAAACTTTATAAAAAAAACTTTAAAAACGTAAAAACAATACTAAGACAGATAAACATAATAATAATGAACAATCTGCAGTGTTTTACTATTTGCAACGCTTGACAACCGGTTGTTATGCATGTAAACAAATCTTACTATAAGAAACTG
>JAQFXV010000242.1:0-28147 GCA_034694065.1 Camisia spinifer
CATTAATTTAAACATTAATTTAATCGGATTTATTGATTTAGTGAACTATAGATACAGTTTTTAATTCATAAAACCGTAATAATATATTATATGATTCCTTAAGTTAATAGAGATTATATACCTGTATAACTCATAATATGATTCATTTAATTTATTCATCATAAATAGGGTACTCCTATGACTGATAAGTGTCGCCAATTATGGGATCAATTGGGAGCTCTTTGGGTTTGTGTTGTTCTTAATCCTCACAGTACTCACTCAGAAAAGCAACACTGGAGGGCTTTACTAGAAAGATGGTCTCGACTTCATGTTTGCCCACTAGAAGATGCAGACTTTCGTCCAATGAATGTTAATAATAGGAGAAGAATTCCACTTTTCGATTCATCTGATGAAGAAGACGAAGAGGCAGATAGAGAAAGACCCGCTTCTTCACGACTACATTTGGGTACAAGAAGATCATCAAACAATGCAAACGCATCTCTACCTCGAACTATATTTCATCGCGCTCTTGAAGCGAGTCATCTGGAATGGGATGACTCACACTTGAGGTTCATTCTTGAACACGACGGACCTGTTGTTGTTTATGAGCCACACTCTTCAGATGCATTTAACTATCAGGGATACCCGCTTTGGAACGGTTTGAATTGCATTATCATTATTACTATAATCTTATTATTGCCTATCAATCAAATATTTCCTAATTCTTAAGTCGCAAAGTTTTCTCCACATTTTCATTCAGTAATTATTAGTTTTGAAATTTAGAGTTCATTTATTTTATTTACTTTCAAACATTAATATCAAATGAGAACAGATTTGATATTTTGTTTAAAACATTGATTAGAGTTTGCATTAAAATTAGATCAAATATTTAAGTCAGACTTAAACCTCACTTAAATACAAGCAATATATTGAAAAACATGAGTCAGATTTTCCCCATTTTGTTATGACTTTTGGCGAGAAATAAAATATAACTAATAATTTGCTTCTAAATAGAAAATTAGCTGAAAATCGTGTTATAATTATATTGAATCTATGAATTTCAAAAATCTAATATTGTTAATGAGCTTGAATTGAATATTAGGATAAAACACTTCAATAATATTAGTATCTTATAAATAAACCTATAATTTATTTATTAATTCAATCGATATTTTACTCGTGATTCTAAATATCATTGAAATTTTAGTTTACGTCTTGAAATGTAAATTTTTCTCAAATAAATCTATATTTTTGCAATCAATGCTCTCAAATGTGCAAATATTCTATAACTTAAATATATTTTATGTATTGTGAAGAATCAGCAAAATATATAAATACAGTAGAAGTTACTCTGCTATAAGTTTATAAAATTTACTTTTCAAAACAGCTTTTATTTGCAAATTTTCTTCAAGTTTAAAATATATTTAATAAATAATAGAATAAATTAAATAATTTTCACATATTTTCATAATAATTATTCAAAATATTAGTAAAAATGAAATGTATTCATTTATGAAGTAATTATAATTTCAGAGAACATCCCAATTGCATGTGCGAGAGTAGAAGCACTTCGATCTCATGGTTATCGTGAAGAAGCTCTTCGGTTAGCGGTATCTATTGTCAGAACAATAAAGAAACATCAGTTCGATTGGCAAAGCGTTTGGCAGTCAGACCACACCAAACCTGGATGTAATGTTTTTTCCATTCATAAGTTAATAATAAATGTAAAACTAATGCAATTTATTATAAATGTTTGTTTAGCTTCGACTTCATTTGGAACAAATTCAAATTCAATTCATTGCAATAATGAAGGCTGGATTGGGAACCCATTAGACCCAATCGGCTCTCTCTTTGATACTCTGGCGGAGGCATCACTTTTGTCGGACTGCAAGCCTTTAGATGCCTATTACGGCTCTTTCACAGCTGAGATCTCAAGCAATTCAAATAATGCAAATTCAAACAGTAATAGTCAGATCGCGGCAATACTTCACGACGACTCTATGCCACCCAATTCTAATTTAGCTGTTTCTGTAGTGAGAGAGAGACCTCGTTATCAACATATAGTAGTGCCCGGAACTAGAGATAGGAGTGAAACATATCTATCATTAGCCATGGAATCAGGATTAATAGGTTTAGGACAACAACGACTAATGCCACCCGGTTTTTATGCACAAGAAAAAGCCTGTAAACAAGAGGACAGAATGATTGCCAAATTACAAGACATCGAATTAGATTCTACTTTAGTGTCAGTTCTCAGAAGGCAAACAATGACACTATTAGATGGCGGACCTTTCAGTGGATTGGGTTCTGGTATTCATCCCGAAAGCGTACCGATGCATACATTTGCCAAATATCTATTCAACGCATTACTTAATTATGATCAGGACTTATCATATAATGTAGGCCTGAGAGCAATGAGGTATAAATCATAGCATTGTTTTTCAATAATTATGTCTCAATTTATTGATAATTTATTGATTAAAATATTTTTAGACTTCCGATACTTGAAGATCATGACGATGTGGACGATAATGGTATTGGAGTTCACGGAGGAATATTAGGTCGATATCCGCGTTGGTTTACATTAGCGCATATTGAACAACAACAATGCTCTTTGGCTTCTACTATGCTTTCGGCCGCTAAGAGTGATATAAATCGTTTGCGATCAGTGTTAAAGTCCGCGCAGCGCAATATTCACAGTTCAACTCAACTGTTTAAGTTAGCTCAAGACGCCTTCAGAATCGCTGCACCCATTGATGGCGGCCCAAGACATGGACACTTATTAACGGCTTCATTTGAATTGGGTTTACAAGTGATGCGAATGACTCTGTCGTCATTGAGTTGGCGGAGACGTGATATGGTTCGATGGCTCGTGACCTGTGCCACCGAAGTAGGTCTCGATGCCTTAATCTCAATAATGCAGAGCTGGTATGGACTCTTCACACCGACCGAAGCGACGGGTCCGGTCGCGAGCTCAATAATGTCTCACTCGACTGTGATGAGGCTCGGACTCGACTTCAGCCAACAGGAAGAGCTGTCCAATTGTGCCCGAACACTAGCACTTCAGTGTGCGACTAAAGACCCACCAAATTGTGCTTTGAATGCACTGACACTATGCGAAAGCGATCAGTTGGCATTTGAAGCCGCGTATCAAATAGTAGGTGACGCCGGATCTACAGGTGTTATGAATAGTTCACAATTGTTTACAGTCGCCCGATATATGGAACACAGAGGATATCCATTACGTGCCTACAAGTTAGCAGTTTTAGCGACAAAGGGTGTTCACATCTCATATAATGGCGATAATCACCCGTCTATTAATGACGTCCACTGGGCCTGTGCTCTCGCGCATGGTTTAGGAAAAACAGAATTATCAGGACTCGTCCCACTACTAGTTAAGAACGTTCAGTGCGCACCTGTTCTATCAGACATTCTTCGGCGCTGTTCTATTGGCGCTCCCGGAGTGGGCACTTGTTCTGATGGAAAGCGGCGTTGTCTTAAACCTCTTCCCTTAGATAAACCACCGTTAAGACAATTATTAGACGCGGCCATAACTGCTTATGTAAACACAACTCATTCCCGTTTAACACATATAAGTCCTCGACATTACGGAGACTTTATTGAGTTTTTGGGAAAAGCTCGTGAAACGTTCCTCTTAGCACCTGATGGACACTTACAATTCGCTTCATTAATCGACAACATGAAAATGGTATATAAGGGCAAAAAGAAGCTCATGTTTCTAGTCAAGGAACGATTCGGTTAACAATTACTATTTAATTAGAAACAAACCTTAGTTTTCATCATTTAAATTAAGTAAACTTCCATTTTTGAACAACTATTTTATGCAAAGGTCTCATTAATTTAAGAAAACTTCCCGAATAGTTGAGCTTTTGATCGATGATATGTTACAGTACATACAGTACACTATTCTATAGTCCTGTAAAAATGTATAACTGGTCCCAATACTGGTATTATCTTATCCTAAATGCGTTTTTTGTAAATTAGATCTCTTCCATATGCAGTTAAATGAAATGCGAAGTACGGCACACATCAGATTCTACTCTAATTGAAAGTCATAATTATTTGTACCTCATTTATTACCAAAGAGACATCACATATAATTACGCTATTTTTGTCTTGTGATTATAGATCTGCGAAAAAGTTTCCATCAATATCAGTAATCAATGACTCGTTTAATGCAAAGTGCATTCATTGATAATGAATTACATTCCTTTTCGGTTAAATAATTGAAATAATCATATCTGAATCACTTCTTGATTTAATGCACTGCTAAAGTTTCAATTAATTTGTGAATCCTATTAATGGTGTTTAATATCACTTTACTATTATTGAATGTGTTTAACTTATTATTGAATTATTAGTAAATTGTTTAAATCTTATGAAATTATGGGATTTAAAGTGCAATAATGCACACAATTCTAAATCTAAACACAATTGTTTTATACTTATTTTTCTGTTGACTTGTCTTTATAATAATGATTACATCAGTTATTTTTATTGCCATCAAATTATCAATTTTCTCATTTGAATAGAAGGGAAATTCCAATAACTTATTAACTAATTGGTATTTAATCCAAATCCCTGTCACAACTCTCCCCCCTGTGAATAATCTGTGATCAAAGAGAAATGCAGCGCAACTTTTATTTTTAATCTAACAAAACGATAAATAAGCTCTTATTGCGAGTCTATTTAAGAATCATTTTTTTGTAACTTATTTGAATTATGCAACAAAATAGGGGAGTAATTAATGAGTGGCATCTTTTTTAACAAGAAACTAATGGATGTAATTTACAACTATTTTTTAGTTAATCGAGTTATTTGATTGATTATACAGTATAATGAGTTTACATTAAATGTCATTTTGTATATTTTCTCAATTCAATTCATAATATTGTGATCTCCCGGTTCGTTATCTTTTGTAATTTAACTAAATTTAAGTTCATTTCAGCAGAAATTTGATTGATAAACAAAAAATTGATTTCATTCATTTTAAATTATGTAAACATTTTCGCATTAATCAAACTTCAATATACGTTTAGATAACAAATGTATAATTTTTGCCATCATTTTTTGACGTAAAAGCTGTAATATTACTCGAATGATAATATTATGCAGTTTCAAATGCAAAGTTAACTTTTCAATAGTTGTCCTAATAATGAAAACTATTCGTTGAAATATATTTGTACTCATTTTATTTCTTTTCCTCATTTCGTGTTTGTGTAACTCTAAATGATTTAAAACTTACCAACAAAGGTATTACTCACTATTATCTTTTAGTGATTTATTTATTTCTTTACTTTACAGTCTATGTGCAAAATAACATACTGTTTGTCGCATATTTCAAAAGTAATACGAGTTCTAAAGTAATTATTGATTAAAATTTATGAACAAATCAATTGGAAGCATAAACAGATCATTGATTGACTAAATCCTTACGTTAATCTCTAGAAATGCATTGAATTAGAATAATATAGTCTATCAAATATGAAATATAAATACAATAAGAAAAATACACTTGAATAATGGTTATATTCACAAACATACTCTACTTTTCTCTAGAATATACTGTGCGTTAAAAACAAATTTTGAATGATAATCAATTATTAAGTTCGATCAATATCTGAAAGACTTTTCTTTCGTGTCATTATTATTAGTTAAGGCAAGCAATAAATTGAAAAATAACTCAATCTTTGAATTTTTTTGCATTATCTCAAACAGCAATTTACTGATATTGACTATCTTTTAATCATATTTTTGATATAATTATACATTAATTATAGATCAGTAATAGATTTGACTCTTAAAGTATCAATACTTTTTTCTTTGAATTGATCTAAGTTTTAAACAGCAATTATTTTTGAACTCTACTTTGAATGATATGCGATATTAAATTATGGCATTTATGCACTTTACGTGCTGTGTAATAAAATTCAATGCAATGTAATAAACTTCCTAAAAATAATTCATTAGCAACTTTTACGTACATTTGAAAGTTTCAATGACTGATACAAATAAGAAAATATTTAAATTTAAAATTGTATCTTTAATATAAATTAAAAAGATAATTATTTCAATGAAAAATTTGTGATCTTATATACTTAATTAATTAATAATTATTAAATTCAATTTAAACAATAAATAATGATCATAAGGTGTAAAGGGCTGTTCTCATTAGAGTTTAGTCCATATCGATTAATACTATTCAGATTCTAAATCATACAGTATTGCGATGATTACAATTTCAAACCAACTATTTTTTACAAATATTTTATGCGTTAAAGTTCAGAATCTGTGACTTATGCTTATTGGTGTTCAACTAAAATTACGGGTAAGTCAAGGACTTCATAAACTGCACCAATTATCGTTCTTCGAATTGGTCCAGATTCTGCATCGCGAACATCTTAAGACTAATATGACTCAACTGGACAGCAACTTTCGCAAAATATTTTGAAAGTATTGAAAGTGATGATTGAATCGTTTAAATTCAACTACAATGAGAATAATAGTCCTCTCATATAATGTAAACAATTTTAAGAAAATAGTCTCAAGAATTTTTAGGAATTTAAGAGTTTTCTCTCGTGTTTGAACATTAAATACAACAGCACTAATATATGAACTTTTTATTTCCACTCAAATATATATCTCCAGAGTTTATACGAAATTAATGGTGCAGTAATTTCAGTCATAGAGTCTAAATATGGAATAATATTTTAGTCAGAAGTAGTTTAAAAGATTTTGGATTTCATTTCTTTTATCATTTATTTTTTCATTCATTAATTTTAAGTCTCTATCATTTAGTTTATACAATATTTTCCGGTTTGATATTGATTTATAATTTTTTTAAAAGCTAATTTTTCTGTAAATTTTTACATCTGATTCTGAAATGATTGAATTTTTCTCAAACCCCTTTTTCATAACTTACTTTCATCTTATCTTAACTCATAGAAACGACACCTAATTTTATTAACTATTGGAGTTTTTAGATCATAAATTTATCAAATTTGAAAATATTCATTTTATATGCCTGGTCTGTAACCAAAGAAAATTAAATTCTTTTTTCTATTGATTATTTTTTCACACAATAAACTTTATTCATATAACTTACTTATTCATATTTTTAAGGAATAAATAAACTTTTGAAACTTAAAACTCCAATAATTAATATTATCTTGAAGAGAGAGTTTTTATCCTACAATTCCATTTATCCTAAAGTGTCTTTTGTCAAGTTTAAACTAAGTACTAACTTGTGAGTAAAACTTCGAGAAAAAAATTCCATTATTATATGTAAAGAAAAATGGTTCTTTGGAATTGAAACATCTTCAAAAATTGGAATCGCAGCGGACGGCGATGAGCAAAGATGTTCAAAAAACCCATCATTAGCACAACTACATAAGAGCCTCTATTTTTGTACTTAATTTGTAGTTGATATACAAGTTTCCTTCAATGCAAACTTTAATAATTGAATGGAGAACTCTTACATAATTTCATTTTCATGTAATGAAAAATCTCGAGAGAATATATTTTTTATACAGTCACTACTGTATATATTTACAAAATTTACAATATAGCAGGCATTTCATCCTTAATTACTCCTTTACTTATCTATTGGATGGAAGATAAATAAGTTAAGACGCGATCATGCTTTCAGTCGTCTCTATTACTTATAAAAGACTTTTTGGCGTTATTAACAAGTTTATTGGTCAGTACATAATGTCAATAGTAATAGTAATATAATACCAGGTATGATAGGTTTTTAATAGAAACTAACATAAGACTGAGAACATTCAATTTGTTACCACATTTATCAGAACCTTAAGATGTTATAACGCATACTTCTAGTGAATTAACTGTACAACCAGTGTAATAGAGTTGGGTAAAGGATGAGGAAAAATGCATTCCATATTCCATTTGTCGAATATTTGTTAATCGCTTCGTTTAGAGGAATATTATTCGATTCTATGAAGACTCAAAATGATTATTCAGATATTTTCCGTCCAAAAACAAGACGTGAACTCATACTTTTGAGTAGTATTGTATGTGGAATAGAATTTTGTTATTCTGCAGAAACAGCATTTGTTACGCCAACACTTCTAACATTCGGTGTCCCTATAAATAGTATGACAATTATTTGGTGTCTGAGTCCACTCATTGGCTTTTTTCTCTCTCCGATAATGGGCTCATTATCAGGTCTGTTTCTTCATATTTTCTCAAAACTTAATTACAAAATATTCAATTATAACTATAGATGCGTCCAAATCATCATTCGGCAGAAGGCGACCATTCATTGTTTTATTATCATTGGGAATAATAATAGGACTTTTACTTGTTCCTAACGGTGACTATATATCAAAGTTATTATCATTGGAAGAATATAATTGGTGGGCAGTTTTGATTACTATAGTGGGAGCCGTTTTGCTAGATTTTTGTTGCGATGCCTGTCAATCTCCGAGTCGTGCTTTCCTTTTTGAAGTAACTTTACCTCAAGATCATGCCATTGGTTTAAGTACTTTCACAATAACGGCAGGCTTTGGAGGAGCGGTTGGGTATTTGATTGGAGGAATCAATTGGGAATACATAACATTTGTTCGATCAGTTCTGGGCAGTGATCACAAACGCATTGTTTTTATGTTCTGTACCTTTGCTTTCATTACTTGTGCTATTCTTACGATTACAAGTTTTCGGGAAATACCTTCAGATTTAGTGATATCACAAGAATACCAGAACAATAACTCTGATTATAAGCGATTTGTGAACGATGAATACGAGATGACCGCTCTTTCCACAACTTCAACCGTTGAAAAAAATAATGGCAATGACTTTAACATATCAATGGCTGTCACACATTCTCCAAACGCAACATTTTTCGATTACATCCATTCAATCATTGAAATGCCTGATTCTCTGCGCATTTTATGCGTAACAAATCTATTCAGTTGGATGTCTCTCGTCTGCTATTCTTTATACTTCACTGATTTTGTTGGCGAATCTGTGTTTGGTGGAGACCCGACTTCATCAGTAAACACCGAAAGCTTTAATTTGTATCAAAATGGAGTCAGATTTGGGTGTATTTGTATGACATTCTATTCGCTTTCATGTTCGCTATACTCTTATTATTTCGAAACTTTAATTCGAGTTTTCGGTAAGAATTTTCACAATAACTTTGTTTTAATTTTGATTTATTTGAACACATTTATAATGAAAAAACAATCGTAGGGTCGAAAAAGATGTATATCGGAAGTGGTCTCATATATTCATTTGGAATGTTTATAATAGCGATAACTCGTAATAAGTTTTGCACAATTATATTCTCATTGTGTGCAGGGATTCAATATTCAACCCTTTTCACAATGCCGTATCTGCTTATTGCCAAATATCAAGTTTATAATGTGGTCAGTTTTCTCATCATTAAAAACATTGAAAGTGTCAAATAATTTGATCAAAATTTGATTTAAAGTTTGCAGATCAACAAAATCCTAGAGGATTGGGCACTGATATAGCAGTCGTCAGTTCAATGGTCTTTTTGGCTCAATTCATACTATCTTTATGTATGGGAACTATCATTGACTTAATTGGAACCAAATCTGTTACAGTTTATTCGGCAAGTTTTCTCAGTGCATGCAGTGCTTGGTTTGCTACTAAAGTTCACTACATTGAGGACTAACTTTATTTGTGTTCAAGTATTTTAATTATATTAATAATATATTATTAAATTCAAGTTCTGTAATCATTATAATTAAAGTCGTGACAAATGTAAACATTTTGAGGAAATTTTAATTTATATTAATTTCGTTTTATCGATATTTTATTTATTTTTGTTCAACTTTCAAACTTATTGATTAATTATTGTGAAATCTTTTATAAAACTTTATTGAGCGAACTTTTTCTTTTTGTTTCTTTTCATTTATTTGTAATTATAATTGTAAACATTTTTAATAGTTGTAAAACAATGAACAAAAATCAATGCAAAACATTAATAATGAATGACATACAAAAGATATGAAAAAAATGAAAATAAAATCATCACAAAATTCCAAATTTATCAATGAATTATTTTTCGGATTTAATTTTTGATGCCTCTTATGGAGAATTAATTCTCAAATGATCTGATTATGGGCTATAAATTTCAATCTAATTATAATAAATATATACGTTTCGTTTGATTTGTTAAGAGTTATGCTATTCGTTCATAACTTATGAATCATAAGTTTTACCATTAATTTTAATCATTAAAAAATTCAAAAATATTATAAACTGATTCTTTTATTCTTGATTCTGATACAAAATGATGAAATTTCTTTCAAATTTTCACTTCGAAGATTGTGTTTCCATTATTTTAGCTTTAAATTTGATAATATGAGTGTCTTTTATAGTAATTTTAAGTAAAGACATGAAATATAAATAGAACAAAGGAATCACTTTATGTTTCAATTTATTTTAAAAAAATCAGTGATCAAAATATTATATACTTTAAAAGTTACGAAATTCGAAAATTTCTATGAAATTTCAGTTGAAATGAATAAATGGAATGAAGAATAAAACAAAACATGATTTATATATAGAATTATTACACAATACGTATAGCTATAAAATTTATTAAAAACTGTTATCAACTAATTATCTTCATCGAGATCTTCATATTCCTCATCGTCTTCATCATTATCTTCATCAACAAATTGAGATATTTGTGAAATGAGTTGATTTAAGTTATTATTGGCCACTTTTTTAGCCTTTAATTTTTCTTTTTTAGCCTTATCTTTACGATAAGTGTTATGCCATTCCATTAAATGATCAATAAATTGGTCGAAACCCATAGAACTGATGGCATCGATAATGTCCTGAGCCGTTAATGTCTTTCTTTTATTAGTTAAAGCAATAGTATTGGCACAAGTCGTTAAATATAGTATGAAAATACTGGCCGCTCGAGACACAGCACTTCTCATGTCTGCTGAAACTATTTATTTTTTCAAATTAATTAATTCATAATAAACTAATATCAATAATAATACCTAAAACTCGGTCCGGAAGCGCGTCTTTCATCAGTTTTGAGACCACAGCTGACGGCATATTAAAGTCTTCTGGTTTTTCTGCCATTACTTCGACTTATTAATGATTGTCTTTATTATTGAAATCACAATCAATTTAATTTTAAATATTTGCGTTTATTTGTTTATATAATAACTAAATAGTTATTCATTTATCAATAAATTTGATGCCAATTCAAAAATATTCAGTTTTAAAAATTAATAAATGTATCCAATTTTATCAATAAATGTTAAGTAAAATATGATAAAAACGTATTAAATGACAAAAATTATTTATCAATGGTTTTTAATTTATTAATTTTAGTATTAATAAAATATTTATAAACTTTTAAATCAATGAATTGTTTAACTATTGAAATGAAAATAATTTCAAATCAAATAATGTTTTGTTTATTTTGTTATTGAGTTTTATCAATAGTGAGTCGTATTATATGTCAAACAAATGACTCACTTTTGTATCCAATGTTACCAAAAAAGTTCTAATTCTTGATCAATAAGTGATAGCTTTTAGAACATTATATTAATAGATAATTATTTGTATATTTTTAGCCTTATTAATAATGATAAAGTTATTTATATAATCAATATTTGATAATTTATTATCAATTTAATGAACTATAGATTTGTTTTATATTTATTTAATTAAACTTTTGAATAGTTTTTAAAATTATTATTCAATACAGAAATGGAAAAAATGAATTATTTGATTGATAAACGATTTATGATTTTGAGAGAAAGTCAATTAAATAAATAATTATTGATAACTATTGAAAATAATGTGATTTAAAACTATAATTAAACTGTTTATGAACTCAAATGTGATTAAATTCTAGTCATTTTCACATATGATATAAAAGAATGTCAAATAATATGGATTCCAATTCTCAGGTTTCGATTGGTTTGAATGAAGTGAGGATTAAATATTTATTATTTTTAGGTTTATTTAATCAATAATTATAACTAATTATAATATAATTGATATAATATTAATATAATTAAAAGATGAATAAAATGAAGACAAAGAACAGTTCAAAGTTAGAAAGTGTGAAAGTGATAGTCCGTTGTCGACCATTGAGTGAAAAAGAGGTCTCTGAAGGACATAAACAGATAATAGATATGTATTGCGATCGAGGAATCGTTGAAATCCGTAAACCGAATGCTAGTGAAGAAGAATCTCCCAAAATATATACTTTTGATGCCGTCTATGACTGGAACTCAACCCAAACCGATCTCTACGAAGAAATATTTCGACCATTAGTTGATTCAGTTCTTGAAGGCTTTAACGGAACTATTTTTGCTTACGGACAGACCGGGACTGGAAAGACATTTACAATGGAAGGGAATAATGAAAAACCGGGTGTTATTCCTAATTCTTTTGAACAAATATTTAATTGTATCGCTCGATCACAAAATCAACAATATTTGGTCAGAAGTTCTTATCTTGAGATATATCAGGAGGAGATCAAAGACTTACTCTCTAAGGATCAGATTAAACGATTCGAACTTAAAGAAAGACCTGATATTGGAGTTTATGTTAAAGATTTGTCATCATTTGTTTGTAAAAGTATTAAAGAAATAGAACACGTTATGTCTGTCGGACATCAGAATCGTTCTGTTGGGGCCACAAATATGAATGAACACAGTTCTAGATCTCACGCTATTTTCATTATAACTATAGAACACAGCGAAGTAGGCATTGATGGAGAAAATCATATAAGAGTTGGAAAACTTAATTTAGTTGATTTGGCCGGAAGTGAACGACAGGCAAAGACTGGAACAGTTGGTCAAAGACAGAAAGAAGCCATTAAAATAAATTTATCACTTTCTGCATTAGGAAATGTGATTTCATCTCTTGTCGACGGAAAGAGTACTCATATTCCATACAGAGATTCGAAATTAACGCGTTTATTACAGGACAGTTTGGGGGGAAATGCGAAGACAGTAATGATCGCAAATATAGGTCCCGCCAGTTATAACTATGAGGAAACACTCACAACACTTCGTTATGCCAATAGAGCTAAAAATATTAAAAACAAACCTCATGTTAATGAAGACCCAAAAGACGCTCTTCTCAGAGAATTTCAATCAGAGATCGAAAAATTGAAACAACAATTGACTGAAAAAAGAAAACGAAAAGAAAACAGATTATCGAATGATATAAATGAGGAGATGATTCAATCATTAGAACCGATGCCTTCTATTGATTTAGAGGCCGCTGAAAAACTTCAGGCCAAAATCAAAGCAATGGAAAGCAAGTTATTGTGTGGCGGAAAGAATATCATCGATCACACAAATGAACAACAAAAAGAATTAGAGAGAAAAGCCAGAGAACTCACAGATCAAAGAAGAAGAGAAAGAGAAGTTTTACAAAAGTTAGAAGAACAGGAAGAGTCCACTTTAGAAATTAGAGGAACTTTTAGTTCACTTCAACAAGAAGTAGAAATTAAACGAAAAAAACTCAAAAAATTGGTTTCAAAGTTACAATCAATTAAAACTGAGACCAGAGATGTTCAAGAAATCAATGCTCGGGAAAGAAGAGAATTGGAACAAATGCAAAACGATTTAATGAAAGAATTAAAGCTTAAATATCTTATTATTGATAATTTTATACCAATTGAAGATAAAAATAAACTTTTGAGTCGTATAGTCTTTGATGAAGACGAAGAAAATTGGAAAATATTACGCAATACAAACATTGAAAACTCTATTGTCTACAAAAGGCCCGCCTCTTGTTCGGGATATCGATATCCGACTTCAGATTTTGCCCGAATGGCAATCGCTGTCGGCTCGAGTGCCAGATATAAAGCAGAAAATATAATAGATTGTGAATTAGATATGTTTTGTCGAACAACTAAAGACTATAGCGCTCCACGACTTTCACCTCGAATAAGGGCTGCTTTAGATAATGCACTCAAAGGAGAAGAAGACGTTGACATAGAAATTAGGTATTTCTTTCTCTATTAAACTTATATTATAATTATATAATAAGTATTTAGATATAGCATAACTCAAGTCTTTTAAAATAACTCATTTTTACCTATTATTCAAGTTCAATACCAATGTTTCAAAACAACGCATCAAAGTCTAGAAGAAAGCTGGAAGATAGGGATCAAACTATTAATAACGGTTCAAACCGTCCCTCAACTGCTTTGCGATCAAATCGAAACCAATCGTCTCGAAATTTATTGACTCAGCCGAACATTGCAAACATTGCAAACACTGCAAACCATTGCTTTCCTCAAGCGAGAGGTCTTATTCGCAAATAGATTGCGATCATTCGAATAATTCGTTTTATTATTTCATAACATTTGAATTTTTGGCATCCATTTTATTTATAGTATCATTAATATATTGCATATATTCTTATTTAACAAATTTAGTCTCATTTTTATCATTTTCCGAATGAATGGCAGTGTTCGGCATCTCATCTAATAATTAAATCAAACTTAACTTATATTAATTATTAACTGATAATTGAATCTCAAGTTTTGCTTTGAATTATTGTTAATTGTTATCAAATATTTAAAAGATTTTAATTTTTTTCAATATAAAAAATTGATATAAAAATCTTCATTCAATCGAATTTTAATTATTTCGGATTTGAAAGTATCAAATTTTTTCAGAAAAAGTCAATTTAATGCTTTTGTTTAACAATTTTCAACTAATTTTTCAAAAAAAAATTTTATTTCTAAAATATTATTAAAATGAAGTTTAATTTTAATATAACTCAACGTTAAACTCGTTTCAAACAATTCAAAATTAAATAGTTTTGATGTATAGAACAATTTCAATAGAAACGAAAAATACTAAATTTATTGTAAATATTTTGTAAAATTTACATTTAATGCTTATTATATAATATATAAATTTACTCAATAATTATTGTAGATCTAAATTAATTGAAAGAACAGAAAAATAACGATAAATTACAATTTACAAAAATGAAATCTTTGAGTGTAATTAATTTCTTGTCAAATATTTTAGAAATAATTAATATTTGAAAAATATTTAATAATAATAATAATTATATTAAAATGTTTAAATGTTTATAATATAATTGTGTGCGAAATATAGCTAATAATACATAATAATACATAAATGATTCAAGAGATGAATCAGTAAAACGAGTGCAAAAAACCTTTTGTCGAACGCTATTCTATAATATGGTTTTCACTAAATATTGAGGTCTAGTATTGGAATGAAATAATCATATTATATAATACTGGCGGGAAGTTTGTCAAAAACGTCAGTCGATTTAGCGGCCAATGAAGTCAAACTACCCCTTCGTTTGGATAAAATACTGTTATTAGAGTTGATTCCATTCATTTCAGAGCAACCGTTCTGTACGAGCAGTTCTATTACTTCTTTATGACCTGATGTTTTCGCATAAAACAAAGCTGTCTTCCCGTCAGAATCGATAGCTTTTATGTTTGCGTTATGCTGTTTACACATTTTTTCAATAAATTATTCATAAATGGATAAGTTTCAAAATAATAGTTCACTCGAAAAGTCTAACTAATCATTTATCAAACGGTTAAACATATCGAACATCAATTGGTATGAATAGAGCACAGACTTAATCATTACTCTAATATAAAAATTAAGAGATTGAAAAATATAACTTTTACGGGTTTAGAGGAAAAATGCATTGGGTTTTAATGATTGTGTTATCGAAATTGGAAGCCAATTATATTTTGTCTAATAAACAAAAAGAGCTGAACTTCAACTTATAGTATTATCAAATGCTAGTTTGGGCTCAAGTTTTTGAAACTCCTATTTTAGAGATTTTTTAATCGAGAAAAGATGTGTCAAATTTGATATTAAACAAAAAATACTAAAATAAGTTGCGAATAATCTAAAAAATTTGAAAAAATTAATTGGCATTTTAATTATATGTTGAGTTATGGGTTAGACCTCAAGGCTAGAGATCGTTAGATGTTTGATATGACAAACGAAACCATTTGGAGTGAACTTAGTATTAGATAATAATAAATACTGACCCAAAGCAGTAACTGTACGATTGCAAGACATCCTCGACCTGAAGCCAAATGTAAAGGTGTCTTAACGTCACGCGTATAAAAGGCAATATTTGTTTGGTCTTTAGTTGAGATGTGGGCGAGAATTAAAGAAAGTTGTTTAACATCAGATTTGAGTACAGCCTCAACCAGTTGTTGTTCAATACGTGTCGTGTCCGTAATGGGTGCTAAAAATTCCTTCGAATCATATTTAGCGCGAATCCATCGCTCTTTTTCTTCTCTACTTGAGTTTGGAGTGGGTTTTGCGCGACCTTTTAGATTAAATTCCCAAATATTATTGGCAGAGGTATTGCCCAAAGCCATCATTACACTGATATGTCCCGGACTATAAAGTTTAGAGTTTATATTAGTTTAAAATATAGTAAAAACAAAAAGCTTAAGAGCGCTTAAGATTAGAGTTTTTATAAATTAAACTCTTCAGCAAAATAAAAAATTTGAAATTAAATTTTTCTTTGGTAATGAATTAGATATAGAACTACTGAAAAAATAGAACTCACGGCCAATCATCCAAAGCGAGTGACCGAACTTTAGAAATATGTGTCCCGAGATTACGATGAATTCCAGAGCATTCAATGCAAATCAAAGCGCCCGCATTCAAAGTCGCCCAATCAGGGTCTGTATTATTCAATCAAATCAATTAATTTTAATTTAAATAATCATAATAACAATTACATACTCGGAGAGTCACAATCAGCGCAATGTTTGTTTCCTGGAATAGTTCTAATCGTTTGAATGGCCGCCGCATCGACTGCACTATTGTTTCTATACTTAGATTTTTCACTTTCCATATTCTGTAAACTCGTGAGAATTTGTAGTTCAATAGCAGAGACCCAACACTCTCTGTCTTCAGTATTATTAGCATCGAAGTGCCACTGCTTGTTATCCAACGACACTATAACAAACTCATACACATCTGAATCATCGACAGAGTCAGGATTTTTACTGCTGCTATTCTTTATGCGTCGATTTCTCTTTTTAACACTTGGAGTGTCTAACTTGGGATTTGTACTCGGAATTAATCTCTGTTCGGTTCCATTTGAAATACCTGTCAATATATCATTTTATTAGCTTTTTATTAGAGAAAAATGATTCATCGGTTATCAATACCTCCGGCAATACTTAGATTATTGAGATCTGAAGTGATATCATTATTGTGCTGAACGGGTGATGGAATCGGATGAGAAGATCTCGATCCTCTAGGATTCTGAC
Organism: Camisia spinifer; assembly: GCA_034694065.1. Classification (NCBI taxonomy): domain Eukaryota; kingdom Metazoa; phylum Arthropoda; class Arachnida; order Sarcoptiformes; family Camisiidae; genus Camisia; species Camisia spinifer. The sequence continues at coordinate 17,288 of JAQFXV010000242.1, forward strand.
CCGGAATCTTAACAGTTGTGTGCTTTAGAGGAATATTTTTGCCGTGAATATCTTCCATATAATCATGTAGTGTCGGGTGATATGTGAGTCTTCCATCAGTTGTAAGCGTTACGTATTTCTTCTTCCAGTCTTTATTAAGAGTTTTAACGCTCTTCTTGTAAAGGTATCCCTGTTTTACCTGAATATCAAACAATTTACTTATATTAACAACAGTTGAGAACATTTAAATTAATTGAATAATGTTTTTGTTAAAGAGTGAATAATTATTTATTAATAGTGATACTGACCGGTATAGCTCTACCGCTTCCAACTTCACCGGTTCTATATTTTTCGTCCAAATGTTTTTTATTACTAAGCGGTGGGAAAAGATTTGAACGCCTTCTGGTCTTTCTGGCAGTTGTTGGGGTTGAACTCGGAGTTGGTAAGTCTTTGGTATCTTTAAGCATATTAGTTACCGATTGTTCAACTAATGGCTTGAGTGAAGTGAGCGGCACTTTAATTGTTTCAGTGACTTTGGACTCTAACCTCTTTGGAGGCAAAGGTCCCGATTCTGAAACACTTTTCTGATTGATTGTATTATTATTTGGTACAATTGGTTTCAAATGTGATGATATGTTTTGACTATTATTAAAGTTTGTCGATTGTACTGATTGTTGTTGTGTTTGATGAGGTATGAGATGAGTCGGAGATGTGATGACCGGTTTAGTTGTGACAATACTATTGCTTGTATTATTGATTCCATTTGAAGTCTGTTGTGGTGTTAGAACAGTATTAATAGGATACTGACGATAAAAACCTAAACTGCTTGGAGTATTGGGTCGAGAATTGTTTGTAGCTATAGCTGAGTCACTAATCCTCGACTGTACTATCTTTTGACACGCTATTAAAAGTTTAATCAAATTAATGATAAATTAACATAAATAAGCGATTCATACCATCCTGAAAAACTTTCTCAACATTAAGACCATATGTAGCGCACGTTTCATAATAGGAACATCTTTTTAAATCTGCTGCCAATTTTCGAGCTCTATTTTCATCAATAACCCGAGGGTTGCTTTCGCTAATGGCATCTGAATTGCATTATAAATATAATTTAGACTTTTTTATTAACTACTAAAGAATGTAAGGGTTAACAAAAGCTTAATTATAAGTTAGGAAATAATGACACACAAAGAAATGCGTTTCCGTTCTCTAATAATTGTAGCATTTTATAAAAATTTCTTACCCTGAGTGCCAACGAGAAAAACGGGAATATCTGAAGAACTTCTGTAGTGAAACATCTTTGTATAGTAATTATAAATAGCATTAAAAGAAGCCTCGTTTTCGAGACTAAACACAAATATAACTGCGTCGACCCAACAGCTCAACTGTAATAACAATAACAATCATTTTAGTAAAACAAATCAAATAAGAGCTCAATTTTAGTCAAATTTAAAAGCACAACATTAAGTGACTTCAGATTAACAAATAAACTAACAGTTTATATAACCATTTGAGTGCTTTGAATCAACTAATAGTAAGACCTAATTTGAATTGAAGTCAATGAATGATTGCAATAATAACAACTATAAGTGAGGCTCAAATTGAATGATAGAGAAAAACTTAGGAAAAAGACGCCTATTTTGGACTTGATTTGCAATTTAAGGATGAGAGGATTGAAGTTTGAAAAGTAAAAAACATTGAGAGACAAAGAGAGAGATATAGACCTGCATTTCAGGAGGTCCTCCTTCATCACGAATTAAGAGCAAATAACTTTGTCCGTCAATAATAACTTCTTTCTTAAAGCGTCCGCCTTCGGGTGACTCGTCCTGCAGGTAAGAACCGGTCAGATATCTGTGCACTAATGCTGACTTTCCACTTGTCAGACTCCCGACTATACCCTAAAACATTTATTTTAATCAATTACTTTATTAAACACAACACACACATGTTTCTTATGTTCAAACACTAAGTTATGGCTCATCTTATCTCAGTTTAGAAACAAATACTCTTTAATGTTGTGAACATAACATAACTTTTTAAAACTTGATTCAAGAAACAAATTATCATAAAATAGTCATTATTTTGACGATTAGTTAAGTACTTACCAGTCGGAGGTCAGGCACTGCTCTACTTAAAGTCCATTCTTGACTATTCACAAAAGAGTCTACAATAAAATTAAATCTTCATCAATTTGATTGTTTATAAATATTGTGATAATAAATATCGAATAAGAGTTTAATACAATAATAAACAAAATAAATTTCAAATCTTTGACAAATTGAAGGATTTGAAACTTTTATAAAAGTTATGACAAGTAAACGAAAATGAAATTTTGTTATTTCATTCTTTGCAATGATGTCTACGAAATAAAAGGCGAAAAATAGGCCAAATTTAATGGTCAACAACACAAAAGTGATAGATATACTATAGTTAATATAGTATTATTATAGCACTATATTTTTCAAATGGCAAATGAATGCGAAATTAAAAGATGTTTTGCATGACTAAAGAGAATAAGTGAAATATTTTGGAATACAGACCAGATAATGTCCATTTCTTAACACGTCGTGAGAGTCTGAATGATCGTCTGCCTACTGAAAAGGCAGCCGCAAGTATTGGCATTTTGTCGAATACAAAAATCAACTCAATACAGAAAAGCTAAAATGCAAGTCAGACCATATCAATCATTGGCAACTTTAAAGTCAGTTCATTGAGTCAAATGTCAGTAATGAAATTTATTGGTTTAGTTCATACTATAGACAGTATCCATATCTTATATCAAAAATTTCTAATATATTCACTGCCAAAGCCACTAACTTTACACACTCTTAAACAGACTGTGCACTGAATTATTATTGAACACTAGTTGGCATAGATTGAGATCTAAGATGTTTACAGTTTTAGTGAACGAATAAAAGTATAACAATAATAAAGATTATAAGTTATAATGTGATGATAGAGACTGTCGTTAACTTAAAAAAGAGTTGAATGGACCGCAAGATTATAAAACTTTGTCAATTTGATGAAGCATAAAATCCATTCGGAAATACTTAACAATACTAAACTATTGTTGACTTGATTTTAAAATAACAATAGTTTATAACTCTAAGTGATTTACAAGTCATAAAAATGCCAACACTTTGAAAGCATAAATAAATGGAATTGTCGACAATATTTGTAGTGAAGCAATCGTTTTGGTGTGAATTAGTTTTAAAACAGTTGACTGAACATACGTGTGGACAATAATGATTTGAGATTCACTAAACCATAACTAAATAAGAATTTATTGTTCAAAGCATTTGGTGAACACAAACATCACCGCAAACACAAATATAGTGGAAATGACTACAAATCTATATAAAAATCATTTGAATGAATCGATATTTATATTGGAAAAAATGGTTTGCCTTTTGAAAATAGTTTGAAATCTGGATAAAAGAAAGTTGAGTGTGAGCTGAAAAAGGTGTACAATTAAGTTGACTAATAGTAAAACAATGATTAACGTTCATCGAAGCACAAACAATATATAATTCTCTTTCTTTGAAGAGCTGACAAAACTAAATCATTTTATAGAGACTTACACTCACTCTCACACAGGCTATAAAATGGTGAGAACTATAATTTGAATGAATTTGAAGCCGGAGGCCATCAAAGCCATGAACTTTCTTATTATATGTCTGAAACATATAAATTTATTGAAGCAAAACAATCGCTATAAAACTTTAATATTCGCTCTCAGGTGTGTTTGACTTGACTTTTATCGTTTGGTATTATGACTAAAACTAAACTACTTTTTGATTTTAACTTTAAAGATAAACACAATCGCCCACTAGATATACAGACTATGACGTAATTAGGCAGCAATGATGGCCCAATCGGATCAACTATAGTCTCAAACTCTATCACAAGCGAAAGGACCCCCACTTTAATCAATGGTATCAAAGCTTTCACTTCATTGAGTTTTGGACGGAAGCAACGCGTGTCTCACACTCGTACTCAACACACATAATATTTACAGTAACACAAGTGCCAAAACTTATATTTAGCAAAATATGACTCATTCCTCATGCAAATTAGGATCAGAAAAAGCATCAGTCGATCAATTGATTTGCAAATTGAGAATAACTCAATGCAAATCTATATTATTGCAAATTAAAGCTAAAAAAAGTCATATCTTCAGTAAAATACTTTATACAAATGCTATGAATATTAGTTTGTTTTATGAAAGACCAAAAGTGAAAATTGAAGAACAAATAATTAAATTGACTGCAATCCTAAGATAAAAGAGAGTTCAAACATGAGAAGCCACTCTTTAGATAAGTTTAATTTGATAATGAGTTGTATTATAAGCTCATAGAAAGATGAAAAGCAAATACAAAGTATTGTGATTAAGAGCTATTAAACAGTATAGCTATAAATGGATTAAATTGCACACAATTGGAGGTCATTAAGGCCACAAAAAACAGAGTAAAGTCACGGAATAGAGTTGTATATATTTCAAATTAACAAATAATGAAACTTTCATGTTTACACTTTCACCTGCTTTTTGTAGAGACAAAATTCATTTCCGCCCAATCTATTATTGATAAATAAAGTGCGGAAAATGAGCGCAAAAAGTGAACAAATAAGCGCTTAAATAAATATATTTGAAATTCTTAGTCTATTTATGAAGAGTTTCACTACTTTGAAACCAGTGTTACTTTGAAACTAATCATCATTTTACTGCTGTATAACTTTGTCTAAAAAGTATGAATTCACGAATATTATAAGTATTCGAAAGTTTCGCTATTTTGTTATTCAAATTAAATTTTAAGAAATAATTTTATTAATTGAATTTCTACTATTTTATTTATTTAAGTTTGAAATAAAATAATTCAAATAATTATTATTCATCCTTCAAGTGATAGAATAAAGCTTTCAAATAAAATAGAATAAAGGTTGTTATGGAGGAAAATGGACTGCAATACATGTTTTATATTACTTGACAAATTTATATCAAAATTCAAGAGGACTTTCGTCTCTCAATTAATATTTTTATTTTACAATATAATTTGTTTTGTTCACTAAATTTCCGAATTAAGAACTTATTTTCAAAATCAAGATAAATAGAAGTCCAAAACATACTTTTAAAGCTTGAAAGTGCTTATTATCCGCACTCTATTAACAACTATCAACTTTCAAATGAAAAATCCGTTATTTTATTCAATATTATTGAAACACATCTGTCTCTCATATGCATTACTTAATCATAATTGTCATTAAATTTTTGACAATTGACAACTAATTGTGTTTTAATTGTTTTAAAGGAGATCTGATTTTCAATCAAGTTTAATATTATTTGAAGTCATTCTAAATTAGAATTAATGAAGAAAAAAAATGGTGTAAAAATGAAATAATGAAGAACTGAATCAATATTGAAAAGCATATTCTGTTTAACAGCAGAATAAATAAAATAAAAAATGTGAAACCAATTTTTGAGTAATTACTAAAACTTTTTATTTTGGTTCTTTATATAGTTAAGGGATTCGAAGCATAGATTAAATGAATGGGCGTTTTCGGTATTAGAATTTTTTGCCAAATAAAACAAAAATTCATTAAATTTAGATAAATATTCTCAGAATAGCGCAAGTTTTTCATAAAAGTTAACTTGAATTTGAATTAAACAGTTTTATACTCTATTTAACATAAAAATTATTACTAAACCACCAAATGATTTATGATTTGATGAAACTTACGAAAGAGACGTTAGTTATAAAAAAGAGGTTCTAATAATTGGAATTTCAAATAGTAAGACATATTTTCATAAGTTTCATATAATTTTAGAGCCAGTCATTTTCACAATAATTATGTAGAACTCAATCAATTCTAAACTTTTCTCAATCTCTGGATAGCAATCATCTGAAATCGTAGTTTTTAATTAAAGTTATATTACTTTTAAACAGATTTATTCACATTAAATCTCAATTTAGAATAAAATTTTTCATTAATTAATTTATCTATAATTGGTTTAAAAGAAATATTGTAGAAAACTAAGAAAAATCGAATCAAATCTATAAACTTAAACCCATTTTATTTGTAAATATGGTTCGAAATTCTAATTAAATAACTAATAAAAGAGAAGATCTGGAAATTAATTTTTAGATTGAAATCAAATGATTGAACTTAGTTTAGAAATAATTAATTTTTAGACTAATTAAAAACGAGTTTCAGTAATACAGCAAAAAACAAATGAAGTTATTTTCAAATAAAAATACTTCACATTGAATTTGATTACTTATTGAAATGAATTTTTATAGTATAATAATAAAGATAATTAAAATTGATAATGAAGTAAATTATGATCACTTCAAATAATAGATAATATTAAGAGTTATTAAATTAATAATTAGAGTGAGAGAAAAAGGTAATAAAGATATGATAAGGTTTACTATAATATAGCTATTGTCTCATTTAATAAGTTTTAAATATAATAAATTAGTGTTATTTCATATTAAATGTATCAAATTTTCTTCCGCTCTTATATCGAATAAAATGTCAATTCTTTCACTTCATTATATCGTTAATTATGTGATTTGAATGTTTAAGAATGAATTATTCAATCTATTAAATAGTTTGATTCGATTAAATTGATTTTGAAAAACCCTATAACTTTCGCTTTGGTTGACTTTTCGAAAGTAAAACCTCACTATTTATAAGTTGAGTCAAACAGAATAGAACTGAGTATTTGTTAATATAAATGAATACTTTTATCTATAAGTCAATTGTGAGATAACGAAATGCAAGACATTGTGTTTAGGCTATAATAATACAAATATAAATAATCTGACTATTTATTTAAAGAAATAAATAACTAAACCTATACTTTTGTTAAGTGTTAAAGAATTAATTTAATATTAGAGACTTTTTAGAAGAATCGCGTGAAATAAACTGTAAAATATAAGCGTATCCATAATTGAACTCGTTTTGCAATCTTTCTTCGCTTAGAATATAATTTAATTTATTTAAAACATTTTCCTTTAACAACTAAAAAACTAAATAAATTAATTCTATGTTTCAATCACTTGACAGACAACTTAATCAAACCAAAACTCAAATTAATTTAGGCTTTTTTGATGATTTAGTGTATTATTGATGCGAACGAATAATAACTGTTTTTTCTGAAAATAAAGCAAATCTTCGATAATTGATACTTATTTTTAACGCAAAACTTACGAACAAAATTCAAAAAAGAAAAATTGAAAGCAATTAAATATGATAATTAACGTAAACTGCAAATAATTTTTCTAAAAAAGTTTTTATTTTGGCACAAATGATAAAATTTATTGCTAAATAATTGAGAGAATGATAAGTTTTTGTAGCATTTGTTGCCTTAATATAGCGTCTCTTTTATAATTAGAGTCTAATTAAACTTCTTTAAAGCCATAAATTTTAATAAAAATATACGTGATATACATTTTGAAGTGATTATGATATCATTCACCTCTATGTGAAACAGTTTCAAGTGATTTCTCAATTTTAAATCATTTTTACTCATTTAGTTCTATTTAAATATTTATATCAAAAAATCGTACTTAAACTTAATGCATAATTAAAAAGCTTTTTTTAAATTTTGGCCAAATATAAGGATTTGATTCTGATTTAAGAGTTAATATCAATTTATAATAAATAAGTCAAAGCTTTTAGTGATTTGCAATGAAATTGCATAAAATTAAATTCAAATAATTAACTGATTCTAAAGCCTTGACATTAAACCAAAGAAATAATTGAATATTGAATGGAAAATATGAATATGAGTTGACAATAGATGTCTTAAATTAATAACAATGATGTGCTTATTCGCGGTTCACTCAAAAGGTAATTGCATTCAACTAGAGCTTCATCTTTTCATCAAACTTTTGCCCAAATTAAAGGTTTCTCTAAATCTTAACCAAACAAATACTTAAATATTAAAAGAAAAAATATCCCAATTATTCAAATAAATAAGAGATAATAGTTTATTGTTTTGGAAAATATTAAGAAAAGAAAGCAATCATTTCTTTATTAATCGCCCAAATCTGGATCCACTCAAGACTTATTTGTTTTATTACAGAAGAAACACTTCAGACAATAATGTGAACAAAAGGTCTAAAACCCGAATCTGAGAGACTTTGGGTTTCCTTTGAATGGTTTGGGTCTCTATTTAATAACAATATAATTTTTGTTAATAAACTCTAACATCAAAAGTGTTTCTTATTTAATATGCATTTGAAAATTGAAAAGATTGGAAAAGATTCAAAATATTAAAATAAAAGCTTTGTTTATATATTTTTTGAGCACAAATGAATCGATATATTGCTTAATACAAGACTTATAATTTCAATCATATCATGATAGATAAGCATTTATTCAAAAGAAATATTAGAAATAATAAATAAATATTAGATAAAAGTTTGAATGAATGATGAAATCGCAAAAAATGGATAAATAGAAAAATAAATTATTAATTAATTCTATAAAAAATTGATAAATAAATTGCAAAATATTAATGAATTGATGTGAAAACAGAAAAAAGTTTTACAGAAAATTAATTTCCATTAACTATAATAAGTGTTCATCTGATAAAACATTTAAGTAGCAGATGTTTAAATACTAATGCATTCATTAAGTCGTAAAACTATTTGTCATCTGTTTTCAAATTACATAAAAGGCAAAGAATATGAGATTAAAACAATTTAAAACATTAATATCTATCAAATTCAGATAAAAATTAATATTTTCAAGAATTAAAATCAATTTAAGTTTCAAACAAATAAATAACAATTTAATCGCTTCGAGAGTTTCTTCACTCATAAGAATCTGAAGACAAACTGAATAACTATTACAATAATAATAGAGTGAAAGCAGATGTGTTTTGAAAGAGAAAAATAAATTTAGACCTTAATTGAGATATAATTAAAATAATGATTGATAGGATTGATAAAAGAAACATACCTTCAATACATACGACGTGTTCACGTATTTGTTGAGCTAATACGGGATCAGATATTAATTCAAGTAAATCATAAATAGCATAAATGCTTGGATGAACGCTTTCAAAGCGATGTATCTCTTGTCTAATCGCTAATGAATTATTATAATAGCTTTGATTTGATTGTATTAGTGATACATTATTTGAGTTCAAATTACTACTAATATTATTAATTGTTGTATTATTTGAATTACTCTTATTTATTAAAAATGCATTTGTATTCGTATTATTACTACTTATTGTAGTTCTTATTATGTCTGATGATTGTTGTGATTGTTGTTGTATTGACTCATCTAATGGTCTGCATCGCAGTTGTGTTCCACTCATCGCATTGTCAGTCAATTTATTTATGTTTTAATCAATAATTAGCACCAAATTTCATATAATTATTACTTAAATCTCTTTTAAATTCATTCAATATTTTAATAAACATTATGATTATTTCTCATTCAAATGAAACATTGATTCTGTCTTTTTCTCTATTGATAACAATAATTAAAACATAAACACATTAATAAATATTAATATTTTGATTATTATTTAAAACATTAAAATGTTTTTGGATTCACTAAATATCAAAATTCAATAATATTGTGCATTATTTTGTGAATTATGGTAAGCACATAAACTATGTCTTATAACTATTTCATTCATTTTTTAATCAAATCTATTTATTTTCAATTATTAACTTTATTTTTATTTATATTTTTGGCAAATTTAATGATCAAAATTTAAACCAAAGTATTTTGTATCAAAATAAGGGTCAAAATTTGATTTAAAGCATTTTCAATAAGTGAATTATCTAATTGTGAACATCATTAATATAGATAATTAACTCAAAGCCATGTTTAGTACGTCACAAATGACGTAAAACAAACTTCAAGTGCAGTACATCTTATAAACTTTTTTTTTATGATACTTTAATTAATTTTCTGATTTAACTTATTTGAACTCAAACTGAAGTTCAAACTAATTTCCTGAATATTTTCATACATCGATTGATCTCTTTTCAAATTATACTTAATGTAATTTCAATATAAAAAATTATCTTAAAGCTTAACTAACAGAATATATTTGGTTCGATAAGCTTTTAATTTATTTGTTTACTATTATTAGTTAACAATATATTCATGTTATGATTTGTAATCAAGATATTTAGAATAGGGTTTTCTAATAATGCCATTCAATAATATTATTATAAGTTTAGTTTTTATCAATAGAATAGTTGAATAAATTAAGTGAGAATACGAATAAAACAGAAGAAATGTGATAACTTTTGTTGAAAAAACTCAAATAAATACTTGATTTATTTAATGGCATAATTTCATTATATTTCAAAGATATTTATTGATTTTGAGCATAATGATCATGTATAAGCTGATGATTCACAATACAGTATTATTAATAATACAAAAAGCAAATGCACAAAAAATTTAGCGCTAGAGATCTTCACAACAAATAAACTTTAACTTTAACGTTGGTTCAAAAGTTTTGTTTATGTTTAATTGTTTGTGAAGACCTCTAGGGCTAAATTTTTTGTGCATTTGCTTTTTGTATTATTAACAGTGCTGGATTTCGATGGGGGTATTGTTGGGTGTGGATATTTAAGGAATTCCGGCCGGTTTAGTAAAATTGACTATTTCGGCCAAGGATTTCAAAAATTGAGTAAAAACTAATTAATATCAATAATTTTATGTAAAGAAGTATTAATCATCGACGAAGAGATTTTTCTCACTATGGTGAGCAGTATTAAAAATAGATGAAAAATATTGGAAAATTCAATTTTTTACTCTTGTTTCGTTACGAAAATGGAGTTTATAGATTCGTACTTTCTGCCGTCGCCGTCCGCATTTCTTTGTTAAGAGCGAATA
>JAQFXV010000243.1:0-28141 GCA_034694065.1 Camisia spinifer
TTCTTCATTATTAGTTTTATAACTTTATTACAGTTTAAAATGTTAGAAAGAAGGATTTTTACAAACTTATCAATCGATTTATTAAAATTCTCGGGCAAGTACTGGAGATCCGCCAAATGGACTTTGAGAAGCGCTGCTATAGTTTGATGTATTTTTGTTGATAATGACTGCATAATACTTCTCTGAAGAACTTTGATGCAATGCCTACTAAAAGTTCTATTCGCCTCCCTTTAAAACTTTTTGAAGTTAGATTAATTATGAGGTTCGCTAATGAGCTTATGCAGCCATTAAGCTTATTAATTGTAAACTTTTTGTTATGGTCTGTTGTGTGAAATGTGGATTTTTGAAATTTTCAGTATTTATCTCAAAGCTTGGGAGAGTGTTTTGTCTATGCGTTTGTCTCTATCAGTGCGAACACTATCAACAAAAATACATATAACAAAATATTACCAAAAAATCACTTGCTTTGTTCGTTTTCATCGTATTTATCGACATTAGTTCATCGATTAATAGCATTTTAACAATAATTCTTGCATGAATACAGTTAAAGTGTTTAAAAATTCATTGTTCTAGAAATTCAGTCACAGCTACTTTATTATCATTTTAAAGGATTTTTAAAAATTCCTTAACATACTTTTTTATTTGAAAAATAATTCTCTAGAAGTTTACAACAAATTATTTTTTTAAATTTTTATCTTTTTAAACTATTTCATCGAGTTTTATAATCGAGAGTTTTTCACTAACTTATTTTTGACGGTTTCTGATGTCCATTAAACTAGTGATGTTTCGCTTTTCAAAAGCGAAAGCCAAAGCGAAAGCGAAAGACAGAGAAATGAAAAAGTTGATAGCGAAACATCACTACATTAAACACACCCTTATCTAAGATTCTATTTTATTGAAAACTATTTTGAGATTAAGATTTGAAATTTCATTGTTAGTTGAAGTTTTCTCAATTTTTCATATTATATTTCATTTTTGATCGATCGTTATTAAGATTTTGTATAATTATTTATTGATAAAAACTGGGTTTCACTAAATTGTGTTGAAAGATTGGTCTTCTCTTTTCTCATTTAATTGGAAACGTCTTACAATCTTGTCATATGAAAATTGAGAATAGGAAGAAATTTCTGTTTTATTGGAGAACTTCATTGTTTTCTCAAAAATCAAAATCTTAAAATTGATTATTACTAATTTCAACTTTAATTAATAATTAACTTACATCGTAAGCGAAAATTTTTTAAAAACTTATTCACTAAAATGAGAAAAAATAGTGAGTAAATCTTTACAATCTTATAAGTTATAACAATCATCAATTCATTTATAGTCATTATTTGAGATAATTTAAAAGCTTTGTTTACTATTATATTTGAATTATTATTTTGTTTGAAATGATAAAATTTATTATTGAAGGAACGATTGGAATCAATCGTTGATCAGCTAAAATCATTGGGGAGTCAACACGAAGACGTTAAATCACAACTTCAACAGGCAAATGATTTGCAAAATTTTCAAGTTGTAAATCAGTTGCAGAATGAACTCGATCTGATTTCGACACAACAAATGCAATTGATTAACGAGAAGTGCGAAATCGACAAACATCTGCGGCGATACGAAAAGTAAGTAAAAATTAACAAATTATTGAAAAAAAATTGCATACTTTATAAAATCTCAACACTATATAAATTGACAGCTAAATAATGCGCGAACGGGTGTGAGTTTTCGTGATTGCAAAACTTTCTCAACGCTGAACTGAGTCAAAAGTTTAACATTGTCTTATATCTAATCATAAGAAATATCTGTAGATAAGAAAGCTTCTGCTCGTTCATAGAAATCAAATCTTTTTTGATCAATTATATCTTTAAGATAATATCTCATACGTCAATAATCAGAAAAACTACCGCATTCGGGTCTGAAATATCGGGAATCGTGAAAATATTGAACGAAAAATATAAACGCATTTTTATATCTTGATTAATCACATTATAACTAGAAAAATATTCATCCATTCGCAAACTCAAACTTTTTTATGCATTTGATGTGTTTTTTAATCTATTTTCGAAACCTCCTATAAGAGCTCACACATAAATCTCTTGTTATAGAGAAAGAGATACTAGAGTTCACTAGAGATACTAATTTCGTTTTTAAATTCTCCTATTTTATCTTGTTTGAAGTATTTTCGAAAGCAATTTTTTGCATGGAATAAAACTTAAGAAATATTCATGATTTATGAATGATTTAGCATTCACAGCAAATATCAATAATTTCATTTCTATAATGAAATAGTTCTTATCTCAACTCACTATTCATGAATAAAATAAAATAAACAAATTTTTTACCATTAAAAATTGAATGTTATGTATTTACTTATCTTTATTGCATAAGTATTTAGATACCAATGTAAGTTTGTTTATTCAAACTTCTGTTAATTTAAATTCCAGTAATATAACAGCTGTACATGTACTGCATTTTTTCGATAATTTACTGTAGTTTTGCATTTTCTTTTCTATTTTTTTAATTTTAGTTTTGATTTTTATAGCATTGGCCTTGAGCTTACACATGCCTCACTCAACTTTGAAACTTTTTCTTTTTTCATTATAATGTATAGCTTGAAAGCTTGTGCTCTAAGTGATGAATTTTTTGCATGCATTCATATGCTGTCTGTGTTTCGTTTTCTACAATTGAGAACATATACAGACAAATAAAGATCGGCAGAGAAAAAGTCCCGTTTCTCAACTGTTTGACTGTGCAAACATTCTATTTCTTAACAATATAAATTAAAGAACATTCCTCAATTAATTATGCTAATTATGAAGGTTTCCATATGAACTTGAAAATATTATCATTGAATCGAAGTTAACAAAAAATTATATAAAAAATTCATTTCAAACCTTTGATCAATGTTACTCTCACTTAATTATGTTATTCAAAATTTATAAGTTATGCCAACGATAGTATAGAATATTTATCATTTGATATAAGATAAACTTTAATAAATTCACTTTTTCGATTTTTATACATACTTATTATGTAATGCTTGGCTCAGACAATAAACCATTAGTTATTGCTGAATAACAAGGACTAAACATATTTATCGATAAATTATACTAACAATTTCATACTTGCTCTCTAAATACAATTTTATTCTCCAAAAATACTGATCAATTGCACAGATGTAGATTAATTATGAAAATTGAATACGTTAATTAAAATTAAAATTGAAATAAATGACGAAATTTGATTCCCTCTGAAAGTTTTTACTACTTAATAAATATATTCTCTTCTTTCAATATCTTTTATTGCCGTCAACTGATTGTTATCTACAGTTTGAATTTTTATTTTAGAGACCTTATGAAATGAGTTTCGTTAATTGTTTTATTTTGAATTAAGATGTTCAATTATTCTGAGATGAGCTGACATTAGATGCTAATTAATCTGCTCCAAAAAAATCAAAATTTCTGTAAAGATATCGAAAAGCTAGGGTTTGGAATATTTGTAAAAAAATACTCCAAATTATTCAAAATAAAGTTGTTTTGATAAAAAATAATTCAAAAATTTTTAAATACAATGTCTCACAACTTGAAAAAAATATTGAAAAACTTTTAGCGTAAGATTTGTCATAAGAGAGTTTATTTGTCATTTTTTGTTATCCTTTAGTTATTATATTTTAGTTGTCCTTTAGTTGAGTTTGCCTTCGATTCTCAGACATGACTATAAAACGTAATTTACATAAAAAACAATATGAACTTTCGTCCAGAATATATTCTTCTAAAATTTTCGTTAATCTATAATAAGTCTGCAAAAACCTGGAATTGATTGCTTTATTTTAAGAACAAACTGTTTCCTATGGAATGAATCGAAATTTTATATTCTTTTGAACATTATTTAAAATAAAAGAATAAAAATATAGCCTTATAAATACGCAATTTTGTGACAATACTTTATATCAATAGCTCACAAATGAAACTCATTTATTTCACATTTTTGAATGACTTATTGAGTTTCAAAGATATCACTGATTCAGATATTAAGTCAATCTTCAGAATAAAAGAAATTTTTGAAAATAAGTTTGATTTGAATGAAACTTAAATGCAAAATAAGAAATTGAGATTAAAATAAATATTTTTTATAAATTGTTATCCACTTTATATACTGTTTGTTTTGGAATAAGTTAACTATTCATATGAATGTCCACTCCTTCATGTGTTATTAGTTTATTTGAATCTGAAATTTTTGCAATTAAAAGACAAATATTAGATTTTAGAATTGGTTTGGTTTTAACATCCGTTGCACCAAATTTGCATATTTTCTAATTTGTGCCTTCAAATGATGACCTATACATCAGTCCAATTGAGATAAAAATTTGAATATTCATGATTTGGTTGACTATTTTCGGATATGCTTTAGGTTTTATATTAAGTTTAGACAATTCTGTGTTTCGAGTCATTTAAATGGCAATTTAGACGCTTTACCAACTCTTAAAACGATAAATTTGAGAAAATAGAGCAAAATTACTCGAACTCATTAGCATTTAAGAGTTTTTGTAATTGTAAAATCAGTAATTTTATACCAATAACTCAAAACTCTATAATAAATTGACTTATACTGTTTGGATTATCAAATTATGTTCATTAAGCAATATTTATGATTCTAATAACTTGTGAAGTTATGAATCGCGTAATTATCGTTATATTTTTTGCCAATAGAATGGTTTACCGTAATTATGGGCGCTTCGAAGCTGACAAAATCGATACAGATGATACAGGTTTACTCATTAATATGGGAACTTATCTTATTTTTTCACTAATTATAATCTTATCATTAAATAGACTCACAATTCTCTTTATACTCGAACGAATCGTCTCCATCTGTGATTCAAGACTCGCAGCAAAATTCTCCAAACCATGAAATATCTCAGAACTCTTCGGATGGCTTTTCAAAACTACTTCCAAGTAAGACTCATAACAATTGACCGTTGAATTAAATATGTATTCAACGATTCGAAGTATTTCTAATCTTGTTAGCAAAGAAGAGCGGGAATACTGTGGCAGCCAATCATATAACAAAACAACTGGTTCAGGAGACACTTATGGATGAAGGACTTAGAGTTGTCAAAGAGTTGGCCAATCAGATCAAGGAAGACGGCAGTGGAGTTGATCTTCGAGTTTTCGGTAAAGTTACAGACTCTTCGCGCACTTCCAGTTCTTCCACTTGTACTGTATCCTCATCTTCACCAGCACTTGACAACCGGTGCACTTATAAAACAGATACTCCCAGACCTAGAGGAAGACCTCCCAAATTTCTGGATCGTGAATATCAGCATCCGATATATCACAGCCAAATCATGAATCATAATCAACATCACTTGTTATCCAGTTTAGTGTCGAATCATATTCAGCAAAATTTGGCTCAAAATTATATTTTCAATTCCAATGGTTTCGGTAACTGTTCACTCATCAATTCCATTGTTGATGAAGATATTGATGATGTAAAAGATACAAATAATGGTCACTTCAACTCACAAAACTCACAAAAAAGTGGAATTTTCAACTCTCCGACTGATCTCTCAAAATATAATAATAATTCCACTCTAATTAATGGTTCAAAAGATAGCAATCTATCGACATCTCCCAGCAGTTTAAATGCTTTAATTTCATTGAATGGAAATGGATTGAGTAATGAATCCATAAAACAAGAAACATTAGAATTGCCCACCAGTTTAATCAAACTAACTTAATTTTATATTTTTTATCGTTTCCAATCACATGAATCTCAATTTTTATCAGTTTTTATTATTTACATTTTCCAAACTTAAGTTTCAATTTTATAAATTAATTTAGATCTCAATAACATATTTGTTTTTAATTCAATATTGACATCATTTTTGATTCATATTATGCCAAATAATTGTACTTAATGTGCTGGCAATCCATGGGTTGAGTGCAATAATTAAATTGTAAGGAAAAAATTTGTCAAACAATAGAAGCAAAGATATGTAGTCTATGAGTATAAGTGTATTGTAAGTGCAGTTATTGAAGAATAAGCTGAAACTCTAACATTTCCTTCATTTAAAGAACTTAATCATTTCTTCTCAATTGACAAAAATCCAAGACTTTTGTTGATATATTATATTAAAAATATAATACATTACAGTTAAGTATATTTTAAGTGAGTTTCAATTATTATAAAAGTAACTGTAAATGCCTTATAATTATGTGTTTGATTCTTTTGGCTGTACTGAAAGAAGTTAATTGTATTGAGCTCTGTCTTTGACTAAGTCTATGACCTGATGAACCTTTTAAATTGTCACCTTTTCATTAGGTTCTAAAATATGTAATAAGTGGTAATATCTAGAAAAGAAAGCTGTGATTGAGATTGCATTAAGTGTTTAATAATTCCATTTATCGTCTTTAATAAACCATTATATAAAATAGTTATTATATTTAGTTGACTTCGTTTTTTAGTCCCAATATTTTTCAATTTTGTGTACTCTATGGTTGTGATGTTTCATATTTCACAATTTAAGTCAATTCTGTTCATTCTTCAATGTCTGTTCATTTCAATTTATCTATAATTTGTATGATTACTTGTGTCATAATTACTGCTTAAAGTTTTTCATTCATTTATAAGAGGTCTGAGATCTCATCATTAAACATGTCCATCAAATGACAATATTATTTCGGATACATTTATTTAGAGAAAATAATATAATGAATTGAGTTTGAAGTATTGATTGATTTATTGAAAATGATAATTCAGAAAACTTGATGAAAAATTCTTCCAAATTTAAAAGCAAAATAATTTTCAAAGTCCTGTTGGCATTTATTTTCAATTAATCTAAAGTAAATTGTATAAAATCAACGAATCGCTCACATATTTGTTTCATTCAATGTTTTTAAAGGTCTTTTATACAAAGTTTTGTTAATATGAATACAATTAGACATTTTCTCATTAAATTAAATTGTAATAAAACTGAGCGATTGTAAAAATCACATTTTCTGATATTTTTCAGATAATTTTTCTGCTTGAAGCCAATTAATTGATTATAAATTTTTATTTTGAGCTATATTTTACCCGAATATCTGAATCTCCATCAATGCTCTTTAATTTGTCTTTCATATGATATATTTTGATTAATTTTGTTTTGAAATAATTTTGAATCTAAATTCGAAACCTGCCAAAGTTGATTACGCAAGGTTTCTGTCATAATTGAGTGATATTCAGCTGTAAGGGTTAATCTCTGAGCTGTTTTGTAAAGAGTATAAAACTTTAAAGCATAGCAAATCCAATTGCAGAGTGATTTATAATAATAAGTTGTCAATAACGAAAGATTTCCCAAACAATAATTTAATTACAATTAATATTGTGATCAAATTGCGGAAACAAGAAATGTTTTAATAAAGTCTATGCTTTGTGTATCAAATGTGCAATTTCAAGATCTTTAGATTATTAACACCAAAAAGGGATTGATTTAATGTAAAAGTTAGAAAGCATACGATTTGTTTGACAGTCAAATCTTGTGATAAGATGTGATAATTTTTTTATTAATTTGAAACTTCTTACTTAAAAAGTAAAAAAAATATTCTTTTCTACAATTGTCTGCATCTTTACTTTGGCATTGAGGGCATTGAGAGATATTTGCTTTCTTTTCAAGACTCTCGCTTTCAAATCAATACTTAGTGTAATTCGTGTTAAAAATAGTAATTATTGTAATCATATTCTTATCAATTGTTTCTTAATTATAATATCTGTAAAAACATTGTCCAAAACTATAGATCTCAAAAAGATAGAACAGTTTTCATTTGAATTTTTTAGACGATTAGTTCATTAAATAATAAAAAGTTATAAAAATTAAATTCAGTAGTGATTAATATGTATTTGTGTATTAGTGAAAATTAATTGTAACAATTTTAAAATAAACATATCTAAAATCGAAGCAAAGAAATCAAATTCAAGTCTGAAATGTCTAATTGTATTGAAGAGTTTTTTGTGAACATTTAGTTTGTTTGAAAAATATGTATAGGCTTTGACTCTTTGATGACATTTCTAAAAATATTGTGTAACGATTATAATATTGTATTATTATTTAATGAGCATTATCATTGTCTTTATTAGTATTGGTACTTAATATTAGTAAAAATAACATATGAGTAAAATTATTATTTAATTCAAACAATTTCATTCAATTCTGTATTCATGTAGAAACCATACCTTGTCTTAAATGAATAGCTGCTATTCTTTTTCAATCATATTATTGTAAATAACTTATTAAGTATGGATTTGTTAATCATTAAGTTGTTATGAGTATTCAACCTTATATTCACATAAAAACGCATTTTTGCATTTCTTTTTCAATTCCTATCAAATTATCGATTGGAATTTGAATTAATATTAAGTTTAAAACTAAAAATTATTGAAAGATCATAAACGATATGTTTTATATAAAGAAATGACAGTTAAATTCAGTCAGTATTTGGTGAGCTTGAACTTTGATCAAGAAAATATTAATTCAAATCTCAACTCTGTTTAATTTGATATTTATCTGATGAAAATTTGAATGAATTATCAATCTATTAGTTCTAGAAATTCCTTTTATTTGACTGATTTTCATATTTTATTGAATTTTATGTCTTTCAAATCTTGAAATTTTAACCTGATTTAAAATTAATTTTATACCTCTCTCTCATTTTCGATTTTTTCATTTAAACCTGAATTAAACAAACTGAGAATGTAATCAATTTATTCCATAATTTTTGAATAGTTTACTGAATTTTGTGAATTAAAAATAAACTTTTAATCAAATTTAAGTTTTGTGAAAGTAATGCCTGATTTTTGAAAAATCAATTTGTAAATTAAATCGATTTGTATAAAATTAATATTTAGATCATTATCATGTGAAAAACAAATTGTATTTATTTCTTTTCATTAATCTTGTCTTTTAATTAGTTTGGAAATGAAGTTACAAATCTCATAAATTTTCATTAATTGAACAATAAAACTGATTTTCAAACATCTAGTTTCATAATTCCGATTTCCTCTAAATTTATAAAAAATCAATCGTAATATGAATTAAAATCTGGAAAAACGAATTTGAATATAAATATCATAAACTAACAGCATATAAATTCTTTATGATTACTGGTAATTAATTATTCATAAATATCTATAAAATCATTTTAATGAAAAGACGTGCACCTCTAGAAATAGATGTACACCAATTGGAATTAACTTATATTAAATGATTTGATTTAACAATTAAAATATTGAAAATAAGTATTAAATATTTTCAATCGAATTGGTATCATATCTTATATTTTGTCAATTCTGGATCACTTAAGTTGATCAATAAAGTATTGAATAACTTAAAACATAATATGGATTCAATATTCTGATTATTACTAAAATATTCAAAAATTTATATCGAATTTTGTATTATTTCAAGTGTTCAAAAATTATTTTCAACAAATAAGTAAAAGTGAAATATTGAATAAAATCATTAAAGGGAATCATTGTTTAAAAGGATTATATTGAAAGTGGTCAACACTATTCAAAACAGAATTATAATTTCATGTGTTTTTATTTTTATTTATTTAGTTCATGTTTTCATATATAATTTCAAGTATTTTCAACTCTTTAGCTTTATTGAAAGTATGGTTTTTACGCTTTCTTAAGCCAAATCATTGCAAAAGTTTAGAAAAGACTTATTTTTGAAACAAATAAAAGCTAAAAGTTTTCGATTTCTTCGATAAAAAAAAGTAGACATGGTCAAGCTCAACTTTCCAGGGGGGTTAACTTCCAGAAATTATCAAAATTTTGGTGGGGAAGGGGTCAAAATTTTAAGAATTCTTTAAAATAGCGAAGGGAGTACCAAACACTGTATTTTTGAAATCTCAAAATACTAGGCAAAGGGTATCGGATCTTCAACCTTCCAGGGGGTGTACACATTATCCCCCCTTTGCTTCCCCCATGTCTGTCAAAAAAGAAATAAACTGAAGAATTTTCTCAGGACTAGAATCACAAGATTTAATAGATTTGGAAACAAAAAAATCAAAAACTGAAACCAATCTCAACATTATTGAAAACATAGAGTTTCAAAGCTTTCATTTATACTTTTGTATAATAACTTTTTATCGATTTTGAAAGAATCAATTTGTATTAACTTAAGGCACAACTTATTATTACATAAAACAAACAAAAGTTGAGCGATTTTAAGGACTAAACATTTGATGGAAAACTTCAAAAAAAGATGTGACCGAAAACATAGAACTTTTAATTAAACCAAACTTAAGAGTCCATTAAATAGTTCAATGCTTTGCAAACAAACTTTTTTATGCGATAAAACACATACAATCTATTAATAATACCTTTGTATCATTTCTATCATTGAATAACAACTCATGAGGTAATCATTGATCACAAAGAATTCTTTTGTCTTTGTATTGATCTTTTAACCTTTACTTAATTACTATTAAAACTTTATCTGAAAGTATGATAACTGAGACCATAAAACTCTCTGATATCAGGGAAAAGGTTCTTGAGATTGAATGCGAGTCAATACGCATGTGTCATATCGTTTTGTTCAATAGTAAAAAACTTTATTTAATTTTAGTGACAAAACAAATTATTTTCACTTAATTGATCTTAAATTTTATTAACTAATAATCAAATTATCGATTAAAAGATTCAAGAATCACTTCTATTATTTGGTGAGTTATTATTTAAATTATAATTTAATGAAATTAATTGATAGATAATTTTTTTATGATTTATTTTATGTAAACATAAAATACCGGTATTTTCTGTCAAACATTCGTTCAATTATTTATTTAATCAAAAAAACAATTAATTATCAGTACTTTTATAATAAATAAATGAATAATTTTGTTGATAAATTTGAAAATATATAGAAAATAAATGATTTGAAATAAAAATAAAATAATTAGAAATAATAATAAGAATTAATAAATAGAAAATTAGAAGAAATGGATGAGAAAGAGTTGTTACGATGCGAACAAATCGGTATATCTCTAGCCATAGAGTCCGGAAAAATGATATCAAATGGTTCGGGAAATATTAAACAGATTGATCAAAAGGAAAGTTTTGCAGATTTAGTCACTGAAACTGATAGAGCTGTTGAACAGTACTTATTCGGTGAACTTAAACGTCATTTTCCTTCTCATCGATTTATTGGTGAAGAAACGAGTGCTAAAGTTGGTCTCACTTCAGACCCGACTTGGATTATAGACCCGGTCGACGGAACCATGAATTTTGTTCACACCTTTCCATTCGTTTGCGTCTCAATCGGTCTCACAGTGAATAAGATCCCAGTCTTAGGCATAGTCTTCAGCCCTTTTCTCGACAAACTCTATACCGCACGAAAAGGATTCGGCGCTTATTGTAATGGAAAACCGATTAAAGTGCGGTCTAATTGTAATTCACTGAAAGACGCACTACTTGTATGTGAATTTGGCAATCAAAAGGATGAAGAAAAACGTCAGGCAGTGTTTCGTAATTTAGAAGCCGTCGGTTGGCTCTGTCATGGAATTAGATCTATGGGTTCGGCAGCACTTAATCTCTGTTCAGTTGCTGAAGGATTTGTAGACGCGTATTGGGAGTTCGGTCTTCATGTCTGGGATATGACCGCAGCCGCTGTTATTCTATCAGAAGCCGGCGGTTCTCTTATTGACACAAAGGGTGGACCACTTGATATACTGAGTCGTAGAGTTTTGGGCGCGTGTTCTCAAAAAATAGCCAAAGAATTGAGTTCTGCGCTACCCATTCATCTCGATTTGGAAAGAGATTAAACCGTTTATTTATATTTAGCTTTTCTGTTCGATATATAATTTTATTAATTTGTTTCCATTATATCTTATATCAAATCTGATGTCACTCTTTTTTAGGTCGATATTGTGAAGCAATACAACTTTCGACCTTATTTTCCAATATGTTATAGTTTTTTTTCTTCAAAACCTAAATGTCATTTTGAAATTTTATGTATCTTTTGTTATGTTAATGAAAATCAGAACTAGAGTTTGAGATAAGAATTAGGTATTAGTTATAAAATTTAAATATATATTCTATTACTGTTATATGAATTCTAATTATGTGTAATTTATATTATAATTTATTGATTTAATAAAAATTTTAATAAATTTAATACAAATTTTCACTAATTATTTCCAATCTTTGTAGTTTTCTTTTAAAACAATGGATGAAAAAGTTTCGGTTACGCTTTCAAAAATCAATATTCCGTTTGTGATTCGTTCTAATTGTTTGTCTTCGTGGCCGTTGTCTTCTTGGACTTTAAAGGATTGGTCAGAAAAATGCGGTCAAACAAAGTTTCCGTTTCGTATTCATAAAAGCAATTCTAACACTTTTTGGGAGAACGAAGCGGTCGATCGTTTTGAAACAAATCTCTCAAATTTTGTAGAATGGACTCAATTTGATTCAATTGATTGCAATCCTGATAATCCTTTTATTAAATATTCAAAGAATGATTATTGGGCTTATAGTAGTTATAATTATATGAATCAACTATTTTCTAGTGATTCACAGACAGAGATCATTGATTCAGTGAAATGGTCAGAAACAGGACTCGATTGTAATTTAGATACAAATGGGAAAAATAGCACGCTTTGGATCGGAACTGTTGGAGCTTTTACTCCATGCCATCAGGGTATCAATTATTATAAAAAGACAATTATTAAAGAGTGAATACCATAGAGAATGAATTTCGAGTTTAAGACACAAAAATACAGAACTACTGATGTTAAATAAATTAATTGTTTATTTGTTTGGGTAAGACTTAAGTTACCGAAGAGGGTCTGCAATTGGACACGATGTCAATTATGCTTCAGAACTACTTTTAAGTTTAAATTTTTCCAAAATTTTAGGGACAAACAAATTAAAGTTTATTGAAATCACTTTCTTTTGCTTTTATAGAATATTTTATTCCCTCTGATGATGTATTCGCTCTTTTGACGTATTAGTTCTCATTGATTTTCCTTTTATTAAACCTCTCTTTGCTTTTACTCATTTTTGTTCTCTATTTGATATTAAATGCCAATAAAGACAGTTATGGTTATAATTTGGTCGCACAGATAACAGGA
Source organism: Camisia spinifer (assembly GCA_034694065.1). NCBI lineage: Eukaryota > Metazoa > Arthropoda > Arachnida > Sarcoptiformes > Camisiidae > Camisia > Camisia spinifer. The sequence goes on from JAQFXV010000243.1 coordinate 13,107, forward strand.
AAGTATGTCATTCTCTATAGGACTTAATCTCAAAATAAGTCAATTTATAAGTTCAACAACTATTAGGAAATTATGGGTTTTATTCCCCCCGACGGACACTAAATCACTTTATCCGACACGAATTCCTTATGAAGAGTCGAGTGTTTTCAGTTCTGTTCATTTTCAAAGACCTAATTTTGAGATTCACTCAGAATTTCAAAACACAAATCCTCATATCGTAGAATTGAATGCGGGACAAATTTTATTTGTTCCACATCTTTGGTGGCATTTCGTTCAAGTTCTCGAAGAAGCAAACGATAAAAGTTGTATTTCTATCAATACTTGGCTTTCCGATGATAGCTTTGAAAGTTCTTTAAATGAAAGTATAGTTAGATTATTAACAACCGCACTCTTCAGAACATATGAACCATCAGAACATTCCAAATGGTTAAATACTGGTTCGGATTTGTTCAGTCCTGAAGAAGCAATCAATTCGATTCGATTAATGATTAGTCAATCCAAGTCTTCAATTAATGAATCGCCGAATTCTATTGTTCCCAAAAATGGTCATTTTGTTGAGCCCTCAACTTTCGATGAACTCATAAAACTTTTTGATAATAAAAGATTTAAATTAGAAGAACATAAAGAAGAGAAGACAATCAGTACTGAATCGATAATTAATTGTATTTTACATCCGGATGTTATTGAACTAATTGCTCAAAAGTTAAAACAAATTCCATTGAAAAAACTAAATTAAAATTACGAATATTAATAAGATATTTATTTAAAACTTGTTAATAATAAATATAAATAAAGGCCTGAAATAAGTTTAATGAATGCTTTTTGGTTACTGTGACTTAGTTTTAATAAATAGATTTTTATCAAATAATAACCTAAATTCAAGATTTTGACTCGAAATGGATCGCTTTTACTATTATTTATTTCAATTTTTCATAAGTTATATATCAGTTAATTTGATATCAGTTTGAAATGCAATATATTTTGGTGAACAAGACTTTTATCAGCTTTAAGTTGTTGGTGTTGTCTGTTATGATATTGTTAGTTATTTAGGACTTATCTGTACACAATTCTCAATTAATGAACTCAATCAAGAAAAGTAATACAGTGTATGTCACACACGAACATTGAAATGTGTTGAGGGGATGAGCTTTAAATAACTAGCTATTAGTTGCCATTATTCTCGTTTAAATATCATCTAAAATAATGCTTATAATTAATGCTTTTGTGACTTGTGAGCTTCAAAAGAATTCTGTCAATTGGTATGAATTTTTTGCTTTACATTCAAGGCTATTACTGAACCCTAAGTGAAGTACACAATAAATAGTGCTTCACCTCAAGCAAAGCGAGGTTACAGGTATTTTACACATTAATAAGCTTTATGTAAAACATTGATCATAAGTATGCTTTAGCTCTTGATAAGGAATGTCTGCAACTGACCGATTGGTGTCAATTGTTTCTATAGTTTTGTTTAATAACTAACTTAAAGACACTTATTTAGAACTTTATAGTTTGAGCCAAAAAGTGAGTTTAGTTGACTGTTATGGCCCTTAACTAGAAGAGGATCTAAATGTGAATAATGGTATAATTGTGTATAAATTGAACAGTTATTTAAGATGATATGTACTCTGATTTACACATTTGAAAGGTTTATGTGTCAGAGGCGGAGCCCATCTTTCAGTTTCTTTAAGTGGAATGTTTTTAGTAGAGCAGATCAGACCTTACTCTTAAAAAGTTTTAGGTCCTTATGTTCAATGTGTTCAATGTAACAATTAATGTGAGTTTCAGGTCGTAACCACTCGTCGCTCCACAAGTATGACTCTAACAGTGGTTCCAAAAATCAAGAAAATACTTCTATAGCATTGAATCACAAGTAAACTATGCTTTTGTCGAAGAATATAGTTCAGGGGCTTTGAGAAGTTTTGAGGCTTTCAGTGGGAAAGAGACTTTTGCACTAAAACAGGGGATTTTACTCATAACAGACTCGCATCGCATTGAAAGCAGATGTGTTTGGGTTTCAGTCTCTAATAAATGGCCGTCAGTCTTATTTTGCTTACCATATAATAACTAATACTCTATCACATTATATTACTTCAGTTAAGTATTAGTTATTATATTTCAGTTTCATCACAACAATGATTTCTTTTCGGTCTAACTATTATTAATTGGATTTTACTTTTCATCATTAATTCCAAATATTCAAAATATATTCATTTCCACTCAAATTACTGAACAATCGGTAAGTTTTAGTGAACAATAGTATTGCTATTGTTTATTAGTATGGCTTTTGGTATTTCACCACTCAATACAACTTAGTTTAGCTGTATTTCTATCTATTTCTATGTATTTATTATATATATATATATTTAAATGCATTTCAATGCAATACAACACTAATTATTCAATTGAATTGAAGCTATAGTAATAGCCATTCAATCCTTGAGAAACAATTCAAGGCCATTAACTTAATTACTATTAAATCTAAATCTATTATAATTATTATAATTTAAATCATTTTTTAATTTAATTTCTACTTTTGTTTAGTGTTTAACCATTTGTCCATTTAATGAATTTTTTCCCTCAAACATAACACTCGTGACAATCGGTTCACAACTTATTTATCTATTTATTTAACATTAATATTGAATGATTTGTCGATTATTTTATAGTTTGTTTCATTCAGTTTTGATTTAGTTATGAGTAACAAGTCTTTGATTATTATCTGAATTGTTGAACTCTTATATCAAATATAGATTGATATGTATTAAAAGAGAATTGATTTAATATATGATATAATAATAGAGTGAATGTTAGAAATGGTTTAATATTTATGAATGTATTGAATGAATAGAAATGAAATATTATAATAATTGATATTCGAATTCGAATCAATAGTATTATTGATAGATTGTTTGAGAAAGAATTTAGTGTAGAGTTGAATGTATTTAGTATTTAGCCTACAATTGGCTACAATTGTTAACAACAATCCTCACAATATCTACAATAAGGTTCTGTTATATTGAGGTCATTCAGCACACTATATATGACCCGATTTTGATTTGATTTCATGGAGACGTCTCTGATATTCATTCTATACTATGCTTTCCTCAACAGTCAAAGTTTTGGCAATTCTTTTCAACTTGAGATGAGTTTTAGGGGAGAGAAAGATATATAGAAGAGAAGTATAAAAGGAACTTGAATTTTAATACTGCTTCATCTCTATCCCTATCCTGTATGCAAACTCGAGGTCGTTTAGTGTGAGGTCAGGCGAGGCTCACGATAGCAGAGCTTTTAGAGGACATTTTGCATTTCAGGGATTATAGGAGGCTATACTTCGACGAATTCTTCTCTTCCTTACCATTCATTGCAAACTTTACTCGACCCTCATCTTAGATGAATCTCCTATATGAGGTCATAGGTTATCAAATATAGTACAAGGTGTATAAGTATAACCATTATATTAATGGGGTCTCAATTGGGTGGGCGAGCATTGCATTATCGCTGCTGCAGACATACCATACCATTCCTTATGATTATATACATAATGCTGTCCTATCGGATGGGATGGTATGGATCGGCACTGAATGGGGCGCATATTGTCCTTCATTGTCGACCATTATATTGCATTTCTGTCCTATTCTATTAAAGGTAGTTTACGTACACTTTTATTGCCATCTGTTCTCTGTTTTGTGATTGTCATGTTTCCCATATATCACAAAACCTTATAATATAATCTCTCCTGTATTGGGACCTATTTGTTAAGTTCATCTAATAATGCATGTCGTGTTACATACGATACCATTAATCTATTATCTAATAATCAAATGAAAGTTTTATATACCAGATATGGCACGTATTCTAGTCTTTCAACACTTTTATTATTATTAAGCGATAAAATATTAATCGTTATAACGCTTAATAGAATCTCAGCTTTATTACTATAATAGTCAAAAAATAAATCAACTGATTAAAAGTCCTATTTTTCTGAAACTATTAGTTTATCCTATTTTCCGAAAATGTTCTTAAAGTGCGCCACACTTTATAAGTTTATAGCTTACCATTTATATGGAGAGCAATGTTCGAGCAGATCATTCAACTCACACCCGAGTCAGTGCACTCACTTCAGCAGCAGAACTCTCTTGTCGGTCAGGCAGCTATAGCTCTCTCTCAACCTGTCTCTCCTTTTCTCTTCTCTCTCACCTTTAAAGAAAGGTGAGATTCAATGGTCTTCAGACGACTCATCATATGTTGTAATGTATCGTTTCATTTATTATGAGTCTACTATTGTTATATCAAAAACTCATGCGATATATTTAGAAAATCTCTTCAAAGCATCGATACATTTATTATATCAAACTTAGTAAAAGCGATGCTTTTCTCCCATGAATCAAATCTTTATGAATACAATTCATCATTTTTAGCGTTTGACATGAGTTATGAGAAAGTGTGTAAATGAAAAGGAACGGGAAATCCCTGATTCCGTTTGGTTACAGTTCTTCGATTCTGATAGATATTGAGCAGTATTCGCATGAAATGTTCGAAAGTCAATGTCAATCGCGTTCGTATTTTTCTTCTACTCTTTTAATTCTATATTAAATATTAATATTCACTGTATGAGTCTCTCTATCACAGCATCTGATTTGATTGCTGTGATAATAGGTTTTATTTATGCACTACTCTTGAAAACTGGTAGCAAAACAGCAAAACCACATTTTTCTTATTTTTTCTTATTTAATCTGTTCTTAAAATTCAATGCACTGAGAGGTGGACACCCCTAAGCTCATTGACTTTAATATATATATATTATAATACTTTATATCACAATGACATGACACCCGATTTATTTGTTCTCATTCTCTCATTAATTCTTGTTTTGCAGAAATAATTGTGAAGAAAATAGACGATTAATAAGAATAATAGTAAGAATTGGTCGAAAGAATTGATAGTTTATATTAAACGGTTCTGAATTAAATACAACAAAAACGGAACCGACTCAAGGGAACGGCAGTAGTAGTAGTGGTGGCGTCGGTTGTGGTAGTATTAACAGCAGCAGCAGCTCTAATATGGCAGTATCGAGAGCGCCATCACCGCCACCTAATAATGAAGCAAACACTCCGGTCGCTGAGAGCTGGTGTTATACACAAGTTAAAGTTATTAAATTCTCATACATGTGGACTATTAATAATTTTAGTTTTTGTCGCGAAGAAATGGGAGAAGTATTAAAAAGCTCAACGTTTTCTGCGGGCGCTAACGATAAATTGAAATGGTTTGTAGTCTTACTATCAGTTTATTATAACAATTGCTAACTTTCTCTCTCTTCTAACAAAAGGTGTTTACGCGTTAATCCTAAAGGATTGGACGAAGAGAGTAAAGACTACCTCTCACTATATCTACTGCTAGTCTCTTGCAATAAAACTGAAGTGAGGGCTAAATTCAAATTTTCTATACTTAATGCTAAAAGAGAAGAGACCAAAGCTATGGGTAAATCATTATTAACTTATTTCACATTCAATTCAATCATTTCTCAATTATACATAACTTTGTTCTAATCATCAATTTATGGTTTAATTTAAACAGAAAGTCAGAGAGCGTATCGATTCGTTCAGGGGAAGGACTGGGGCTTTAAAAAATTTATAAGAAGAGATTTCTTATTAGATGAGGCAAATGGTCTGCTCCCAGACGATAAACTTACCTTATATTGTGAAGTGAGTCATCATTAACATTATTTGAATACTAATTTAATTAACTTATAATTTAAATTTGTTTTTAAGGTGAGTGTTGTCGCCGATTCAGTCAACATTTCGGGTCAAAACAATTCAATACAATTTAAAGTTCCAGAATGTCGATTATCTGATGACTTGAGTATTTTATTTGAAAGCCAAAAGTTTAGTGATGTCTTATTGATAGTAAGTGGTCGCGAATTTTATGCACATAAAGCAATCCTAGCGGCGCGATCTCCTGTCTTCGCCGCTATGTTTGAACATGAAATGGAAGAAAAGAAACAAAATCGGGTCGAAATTACAGATATGGAACATGAAGTACTTCGAGAAATGCTTCGATTCATTTATACCGGGAAAGCAACAAATTTAGAGAAAATGGACGACGCATTACTCGCAGCTGCGGATAAAGTGAGCTTTACTTCATTTTAATTTATTTCTCATATTCATAGCCTTCATCTCAGAGTAAATCTAAAACTTTTGGGTTATAAAAAACCTTTTAATATATAATTATTATAATTAAGTGATAATATATTTGATAATTTAAACATTTATTCTTTTATTTATTTACTTTATTGAGTTCTTACTTAAATACTAAACTAAAAACTTAAATTTTTTCATTATTCAGTATGATTTGGAACGATTAAAAGTGATGTGTGAAGAGTCGTTGTGTTCGAATATGTCTGTAGAAACAGCTGCAGAAACATTAATATTAGCCGATATGCATAGCGCTAATCAATTGAAAGCACATGCAATCGAATACATTAATACGTAATTGAATTTTTGTTTTCTATATATTTGAGTAAATGTTAATGTTTTGATTGTTATTATAATTAATTGAAAATTGAATGACATTATAGACATGCGACAGATATAATGGAAACGCAAGGTTGGAAGCAAATGATCAATAGACAGCCTCATCTTATAGCAGAAGCCTTTCGAGCTCTCGCAACACAACAAATGCCACCAATTGGTCCGCCGAGAAAGAGAATCAAACAATCTTAAGAAGAACTTAATATTAGATATTTTAATAAATAGAAGAGTATTCGGTGTGCGATAAAAAAAGTTAGTGTTGAATAAAAACTCGAAATGAATAGATGAGTTCGTAGTAAGTGATGATGACTTCTTCTACGCCAACCGTATTAAACAACATGTTATGTGAATGTGAACTCATTTATTTACTCTGCCTTTTGGATAATCAATAATAGTTGCAAGAATTGAGCCCACCTTTAAATTGACTTTATTTTCGAAAGTCTAACTAATTATACAAATATATCCCTCAAAAACAATTATTCAGTGATTTATTGAAGATCTCGTGCTTTTATGTGAAACAAAACTGCAATCAATACATATTTATCGATCAGAAAATTTCAAACTTTTGTAAAGACATCAAATTTTTCTTCATTAATTCGCAATCACATCAAACTCATTAAATTGTCTGTCAATTGTTCGCGTGTTTAATGTAATGATAAATTGATAACTTAATTAAAATATAGCCACACGTCGATTAATTTATGATAAATGTCAATCATATCGATTTGATGTTAGTTTTATGTCAACTAATTTTAAATATAATGTAGTAGTTATGCAAATATTACAAAATCTTTCAATCTTTTGGTCAAAATACATACCAGTGAAAACCGGACGTAATGTATAATTAGCTTAAACTTTATTATTTTATTTGATAAACCGATTCTTTTCTGATATCAATCTATTATATAGTGTTAACTAAAATAAGCCAAAGTATTCAGAATCGGTTCTTAATTGCATGATTCGTATTCAAACAATTGAAATTATGTACAATTGCAGTGATTATGCTATTTGTTAAGCCATACAAAGCAATCATTCATTCATATCACACATAAATCACTGCCATCTCATAAATGCCTCACAAATCCCGGGAACAAGTCTTGGCTCCAAACAAATGAAAAGGAATGAATTTTAATTTAAATGATGTATATATTGAACATATATATCAAGGATTAGATTTGATATAACCATCAATTGATTGAGAAAATCCCTGACTTTAGATACTTATTTAGTAATTAGTTTAGTATAATGTAAATCAAATTATTATAGATTTCAAATCAATTTAACTTTACTTTTAATGAATTTAAAATTTCTGCCGATTCTATATTTTTTACAGTTTTAAATTTAGATACAATTTTTGTAAAGATATTTGTGTGACAATTGTGTTACTCATTAACATATAATTCAAATTATATTATAATTAATCCATTTTATTATTTTAATTATTTTTCTCCTGCGTAAGTATTTTGTATTATATTTTAATGATAATTATCATTAATTATTGAGTATAAAATTGCCAAAAAATTCGAAACATAAATCTCTCAAATAATTAAATTTTTGAAATTCTATAACTAAATTCTTTGCATTTGAATTTTGATTTTTCTCAACAATAAAGATAGTAAATCATTATAATTTACTCTTCATTGTAATATCCATTTAAACTGACCCTCATTTATAACTTATCAATATTAGAGTTAGAATTAAGCCTATTGTCAGCACTCATTCAATGACATTTATTCAAGTATATTAAAGGCTTATTAACTCAATGAAAATGTGATACTCTGTTAGTCATTTAGACTTAATCAAAAAAAATTGATGACAGATAATAGATATGGTCCACAAAATGAAACCTTCATTTTTATATTTGAACCTTTTATTATTCTATTATTATTCTCATAATACGTATCACTTGTGATAGAACAGAGACTAAAATCGAAATTTGAAAACATGCATATCTGATAAAATTTTAACCCCAGACCCATAAATCTTGAGTTCAAAATCGATTTGTAAACATTTTGAAAAATTAATTACGATTATATTGTTGAATGAAATACATATAAATATTGTGGGAAAAGACAGGTTTTCGCAAGTTTTTGCGAACTCATGAAATTTGTTTATTATTTGAATAGAAGGCAATGATATTTTACATGAACTTTTTTCTTGAAGGATAAAAAATAAGATCTAAAAGATAAGTGAAGCACACATTCACCATAAAACTAGACCAAACATACTTGAAGTGCAATTAGTTTACATTTTGAACTTGAAGACTAAATAAAAGATAATTTTTAGCCTAAACTACGCGAACACTGATATGGAATGGAAATTATTATTTTTCAAAGCTATTTGAGAAACTTATTTGTTTATTAAAATGTAATAAATATATTATAACAACAAAAAATTGTCTTTTATGAAGACATTTCAATCAAAAACCTCGATCTAAATTCATTTTAAAGGAGTATTATTATAAATGCTTATATATTCAGGATGTAAGCCTTCACATATTTACTAAGAATGATCAATAAAAGTCTAATTAGCTTATCCGGAAAGTAAATTTAGAACTAAATCAATCTATAAATAAAATTGAATCAAGATAACGTGACGCTAATTGTGAACAATTCAGATATTTATTAGATATCAACCAATGAATCATTGAAAAAATCTAAACTGAGAGACTTTGCAAGACTTTTCTCATAATTCAGGTTTATTTTCATAATTAATTTGAGGTTTGCGTCACTACTAAACCACTATTTTGAAGGACAAAAGTAATTAATACCTCATTTTTCCCTAAACTACTTCAATTACGTCAATCTTCGTAATTATACTGAAGGATTCTTATTTGAAAGTGTGACACATGTTTGACTACTCAATTAAATTCAACTCAACTCCTGATTCGATCATTCAATAAGATTATTTGAACCCTTTCTCAAAAGGGATACCTTTATAAAAGTTTAATTATTTAAAGGGTTGAAAAATATTGAAAATCAAGTGAACGTTTAATACAGTTAAAACACACACACACACACACACAGCAACTCAAATCTCTAGCCATCAAAAACTCCAAACATCAGACATTTTTATCTAAATTTTAAGTTCAGAGCTTGAATTTATTATGTCTTAATATCTATATATTTATAGCTAACATCTTATGGAACTAATTGATCGAATAAGTAAAATGGTTTACTTATTTTAAGCGTAGTAAACGTTTAGAATTTATGCTTAAACACTATTCTTTAAACTATAAAATAAAATTTTCAAACTCTATATAAGCTTAATGTTTAGTGACTTCGTTATGATATTATTTTGGTATTTGTCTGTATTGAGATTGACCTAGCTGCTACACTCTATCTCATTTTATTGAATATTTCTTAACTATATAGACCATTAAAGAAAAAGCTGTATTAAGGCATCACTTTTGCCTAACTATTCAAATGTTTATTTTGATTTCATTTAAATCCGGATAACAATATATTTTCGAAAGAAATGAAAGAAATTTGTAAACATTTCCATAGATTACTTTTGTATTGAGTAAAATACTTAATTTAGATTAATTTCAATCACAAAGTTTATGATTTTAAATAATGCGCTCGTTTTGACACTTATTATGCGATACCTTTTGGCAAAATTGATAACCAATAGAAAAATATTTTAGAAAATAACGTAAAATTTTGGCGCCATTTCTGTCATCAAAACTGTGACAAAACTTAACGTTTATTAAAATCCATTTCAAAACAATAAACATTTTTTACCTTTCAATTTGTGTGTCATTTATTTAATTATTATTTAAATAAAATGTTGGACGAAATGAAATATCAAAATGATGTGAGTTTTAAATGTTTTTATATTTGATTCAGATTTTAATTTGATTTATTTTTTGATTAAAAACAATAGAAATTCGAAAATTCATGTGAAAAAAGTAAGTCTTCGAAAAAACTAACGTTCGGCTATTCGAAAAAATTGGATAATTTTTGTGAAATTTGGCTAAAGTTTATAAATGAAGATTCAGTAAAACTATTGGATTCAGAATTCAATGAATTGAACAAAATTCGTGAACAAAATGTTTCGCTTTTAAAAGAAATTCAATCAAAACAAGAGAAAGCTATTAATGAATTGATTAAAAAATCAGAGCTTAATATCAATAATAAGTCATCGAATGAATTAACAGAAAATGATTTAAACAAACATTTAAATGAACTTCAGATTTGTCTCAATTCTCTTGAATCGGATTTAATTGCGAAAAAAGAAAAGAAAAAGGAATTAACGGATGAAACACAGGCTCTATCAAAAAGAGTGGAAGAACTGAAGAATAGAGGAATTGAACTGAAGAAAGAAAATAATGAGAACAATAATAATGAATGCAAAGCACTTACGAATGCGATGCGAATCAAATACAAGACTTGGAATAACTCTAAAGTGATTGGCTGTCAGTCATCAGTCATATACTCTTTTAGTATTTTAAATACAATTATTTATTTTCATTTCTCTTTTACTTTTTAGTGGTTTTTAATGACAACGAAAACTTAGAGCGACTCATAATTGTTGATAAAGAAAATAAATCAGAGGAAGAAATAGCTGAAGAATTTTGGAGTTCACTTAATGAAGACTATGATATATAATATATCTTTCAATTCATCTTTTATATTATCTCTAAATTTATGACCGTTTTTATACTTAATCTCTTAATTATATTACGATTTGTTTATTTATATAATTCAAAGTTTTTAAATATAAAATTATAAATTCATCATTTAATACGTTTAATACATTTTCAATTTACAGTCTATTAATATTTGACTCTAATAATAGTGCGATTGCTTTCAGTTTGTAAAGAGACGAACACTCACTCACCTGACGATAATTTAATATTCTGTGAAATACTCGTGAATTGAATGAGTTTTACAAAAAGAACTCATTATTTTTTAACATATAATGCAATCAAAATATACTGATCTTTGATGAATAAAAACAAATGTAAACTTTAATAAGGTTTTAGTTTAATTACAATAGACATAAATGTTAAAATAAATCAAAAGTTTGAGAATTCAAGCAATGATGACATTCGCCGCCTGAAAATAGCTTTGCAAAAAAGTGACTGCATTTGGTTGAAGTCCTGTAGAGATGAGTGGATTCAGTTTTCCGGGATGTCTGACAGACAGTTTGGCCAATGATTGCGCTAAATATAATCGCGGATCAGGAATAACACCTTCCAAAGGGTCGCGTTCTTTCTTTCCGGCGAAGACAAGCTGTGAATACGTTGCCTGATATCCAGGCGTGTCCTCGATCTCAATGAAATGTTCGTCATCTGGAATCGTGTCGTCTTCGGGCAATTCAAACAAAGCTACCAAAGACTGTAATAAAGGTGTCCAAAACTGAGAGTACTCTCCAATTACAGTCGACTCGAGTTCGCATAATATTCTAGTTATTCCGACCGCAAGTATTTTCTTCTCTATATTTCCTGAAACTCGTTGTACTTCAGGAATGAACAGCTTTTCTAAAACCATACCAAACATTCTTTGTTGAATTGAATCAATTGTATTAACCAATGATTGCGCGCCATATTTGTAGACAAATAAAGAGAAGAAAATAAGCAATGATTTAACGAATTTAGTTGTTTTAGAACTGGTCAGGCGTTGAAATAATAGGAGGAATATTTGTTTAATATAAGGCTCTAAACTTTCTCTATCTGTGAATTCCAACAAACTTTGCAAAAGATAAAATCCTTGATTATCATTATTTTTTGAAGCGATTAATTTTTGAAACACTCCTAATAAAGGCGGTAGTTTTCCGGCGGAAATGATTTGTTTTGAGCCCTTCTCTATAAAAGCTTGTAATAATCGAACCAATGGTGCGATATTTGCCGGTCTTTCCCAAAGAATAGGTGACAATAAATGAGGAAATAATTGCATATATGGCTCAGCAATAGCTACGTTGTCATACATTTCCAAAAGTAATGATAATATTTGAAAAACATAAGGCATGAACTCTTGAACGTCTTGAATAAGTATTTCTTGAAATATTGGGAACAGAACTGATTCGAAATTTGTGACAAATGCGCGATCTTTTTGACACGCGATTCGAATTGAAAGACTCAGTGTTTCGAACAAATAGTGATTAAAATGAGGTTTAGAAGGATTTTTGGTCACTTCAGACAATTTATTGGTCAGTTTCGGCAATAATTCTGAAAAATAAGGCAAAACTTTCTCTTGTAATAAACTGAATGATCTCATAATGGCTTTAATCGCGTATTCGTTTTCTGTGGATCCGGGAATTGATAGAATACCAAACAATCCGTTAAGCATCGGACCAATCAATGTATTCAAGTCTTCGGCTTTAATTAGAGGCGAACTCTTATCAATCGAGTCTCTCATTGTTAGCAACTTTTCGAGTGTATGCGATGCATAAGTGTGTACGACATGACTCGAGGCATTCATATGTTGTATTATTAGAGGAAGACATGGAATCACCACTTCTTTTAATGGCAATTGATTACGAAATGTCATAATATATTTGAGTGCATCGGCTCTCAGAACAGGCAATTCATTCAAATTAGAGCTTCGCTCCAAATCCGGTCGAACGAAGTTTGTGAAAAAGTCAGTAATGTTTACGAGTTGTGATGTATTTGTTGTCCCCAATCGAGCGGTTCCGCCCTTTACTGCCAATGAAGTCACTAAATAAATGGCCGCGTCTTTACTTTTCCAGTTCTGAATTGGATTTTCAGCATATTTGGAAAGCATTACTTGTATGTATTGACTGAACACAACTGTCATCTGTTCTTCAAAATGTCTCGAAAGAGCTTTCACGAGATCACAGGCAGCTCTTCGTCTGGTGTCGACATCAGAACCTTCAATATCACGTCTTATATACTCTTCTGGATTGTCTTCAAAGAGTTCTTCATCAGAAACCCTGAACTCCATGTTTGGAACAATAATCTTAGAACTAATCGAGTCTAAGACTCCTTCGGCTTGAAATAGGTTTTGATATTGATTACGATCGGCGACAGTCGACAGAAAATGAATGGCATTACTCACTAAAAGATCATATTTAGGTTGAGGTCCGGTATTAATCAATAAATTCCAAACTGTTTGCACAAATCCAGGCAAATAACTCTCAAACTCTTCGTTATACTTCTGTGCATACATTCCTATATTGTCGCAAATCTGAGATTTCAATTGTTCGAGAAGTCCGGCCTCTTCTTCTTCGTCGGTTTGTAATAACTTATTATCAGAAGACAAAAGATCGAGAAAGTGTTTCATCCAAATACTCATATTGTCCTCAAAAAATTCAGGCAAGTCTTGAGCGTTCAAACTATAGAATATTTTGGCGCAAAGAACTAATGAACTGTATATAATCTTCAAGTTTTGCGGACTATTTGAATGAGTGTTTGCCAACTGAACAGTCCATACAAATAACTCAGTGAATGGATGTGCGAAACGATCCAAAACATACTTTATTTCAGTCCACAATTCATTTGACTTGAATTCATGTCTGTATCGTTTGAATAGTGAATGAGCTGTTTGTAAAACACCATTAATTATATTGAAATTGATTTGATTTCCGGTTGATTTCATTCTTTCAATCATATCATCCAAAAGGTTCGGCCATTTTGTGGGGAAGTCTTCTCTACCAATAATACTCACCGAATCACTCAATTGCCTCTGTATTTGTTCCGGACTTTTAAGCATTAAATCTATTATTACTTTTTTGATATGATTTCTATCATTTAAACTAATTTTATCAGTAATTGAATCATCGCTTTGAGACCAATGCCTACGAATCAAGTTCTTGAAAGCTATGGAACCGCTTATACGTATTGTTAAATCAATTTCATTGCAATCAATTAATTGTAATAATAATGTTGAAAATCCTTCACTCGATTCAAATGATTCCAAATACTTTTCGGCCGGTTTTCGAACATTAACGTCAGGCGAAAGCGTTTGTAATAAATATGCAGACAATTGATTCATAGATTCATTTAATGACATCTTTTTATATTATTTAATATAAACTCAATTATTATTAATAAAACGAATATCAATATCGATATTAAAGCAATAATTTATTAATATTTAATCAAATGTCAGTAGAATTTAATACAACTTTAAATATTCTATTTTTTCAACGCTTTCTTATCATGTTTTGTGTTTTAATCGATAATTAATTACGTTTGTATTTAACCCGTAAGTCACTATACGTTTTGTTGAATTGTATGTCATGTATTCGCACAAAAAGTGCGTCAAATAAGTGTGGGGTCAGTTTGAGCGTAACGTTATTAATGTATAATAAGTTAATGAATTACAGTACTAAATATTTGACCCTTACTTTGATAATACACTTATTACATTACGCTATCTATGGGCTCATCTATAGCTTAATGCAATAATAATGCTTTGGAATTCAATGCTAAAAACACTCTAAAATGTCATTATGAGAGTATAGGAAATCAAATTAAGCTAATGATACACAAAAGCTAACTGTGAGCTGCGCTTAAAGCTATATTTTTAGCACTTATAAGCT
>JAQFXV010000244.1:0-28131 GCA_034694065.1 Camisia spinifer
TCAAGTTTTGATAAGACTTTTTCAAAAGATTATAAGTCTTATCAAAATTACTATTAAGTTGAATTGCATGGACTTTTGTTAGGCAGTTTACTCAAATATTCTTTTGTCAATTCCGTATCAAATTCTGAGAACTATAATAAAGTTTTTTCAAGGAATACCGCTTTCCTTCAGCCTGTACTCAGGGTTCGATTCCTGGACGTCTTTAACATATATTTAATTGAACAACACCTTGAATGTTAGGCCAAATAAAATATATAAAGTCAAGTAATGATATGGAAATCAATTTGTAATGGCTGAACCCTCAGAATAGTGTGAAGATCTTTAAACCTGGAAAAATTTGAATATAAAAGAAGACAAATACAATCTTTATTTAGGAATAGGTTCCACTCGATTCGTGTTTTGAAGCCAAGAAACACAGAATGAACCGATTTATACTACCACTCAAAACAAATATGTTTTCAAATTGTTAAAGAATGCTTAAGAGATTAACTTTAGCATTATTGTTATACAGAATAATTTATAGTACATTTATTGTACAATCAAGAGAAGGAAAAACACAACTAAACTGGCAAATGTTTGACTCTACCT
This sequence comes from Camisia spinifer, assembly GCA_034694065.1. Taxonomy (NCBI): domain Eukaryota; kingdom Metazoa; phylum Arthropoda; class Arachnida; order Sarcoptiformes; family Camisiidae; genus Camisia; species Camisia spinifer. The sequence goes on from JAQFXV010000244.1 coordinate 589, forward strand.
AATAATTATAATAATTTTAAATATGAAAAACAATTCATTCAATGAGTTTTTTAATATTACTGCAATAGAACTCAACAAAAAGTAATCGTGAATTTAGTTTTAAGAATCTTAATCAATCTTCAATTATCATCCAAAATGTGTTCTGTGAAGTTTGTTAAAAAAAAGTTGAAAAATAATTGAACATTCATTTTATTAATAATAATAACTTATCTAAATATTCAATAATAACTAAAAAAGATATTTTGACTCATTCAATAAAGACATTTAATCTTTTTTCTAAAGTTGAGATAATTGTAAGATTGCAGTAACTTTTGTGATATTACAGTGTTTTTTGAAATGTTCGTTTTATGATTCATTAACTGTATTGGAAAAAATAAAAAAGTTTAATTGCATAATTAAAATGCAATCAAATAAATAAATCAAATTGATAGTAAAAACTTCTCATAATTAAGAGATTTTAGTGAGTATTTCAATTTGGAAGTACTTTTACTCGAAAAGCGTTTGCATAGTATCAATCACAAAATTCCTCTTGAAAAGGAATTACTTTATTCCTTAAGCTAATTAATAAGTTATACATTGGAAAAAGATATTGCAATTCTACCGGATGTTCTACACTTATAACTTAACCGCTTTTATAAAACAGTTCTCACGATTAGCAAATCATAGATAACTTTTGAATTGCATTAAAACATTTTAGCAAAAATCTTTTTATCAATATAAATATTTTCGTCTAAACATATCTTTCGTTTTAAACTTTATAAAATATTATCTTTGAATTTTAATAGAGTCTCGTTTGCGAATTATTTGATTCTAACTGATTATAATTAAGAGCTATTTTAATCACAAAGCAATTCTCACTATAAATTTATGTTAGTTATGAGTGAAACTGAATTTTAGCTTTTAAATAGCTTATAAAGACTACATGTAAAACATCATATCATCAATTTTACGATCATATTGACTGAATTGACTATTTAATCAAATTTACATAATTTCAAAAATTATCAGAACCTGAACTATTCATAATTCAATTCAAAACAAGTGTTTGAACTAATACTAAATCTTTTAAATATTTACTTGAAATTAAGAATCCATCAGAATTAGCTAATAAATTATAATCATGAAAAATTTAATCATTTTTATCATTGATAAACCGTTTGAAAACTTCGAATGACTTATTTATTTGTTAAATCATCAATATTTCTATCATTAAAAGAGTTTAAACTTTAATTTGATGTTCATTGGGTTATAAGCGGTAATATTATACCAACTATTGGTATGACTGGCCTCGGAGTCGATGTTTAGTCATAATTTGCTGGCTATCGCTTTTGAGTCTTATCAAACAGACACAAATTGTTTTTATCGAGGTTTGAATTATCAATTTTAGACTTTTAGACTAAATTTTCTATATACTAACATTCAAAATTTGTTTGTTAGTTATCTGTCTGTCTGTTTGCCCAGCTATAGACATCGCCCCTGGACATGATTCAGATGAGACCGGTATCATAAGAACCAGTATGACCTGAAGGGTGGCCACAGCTAAGAAATTTTCCCAAAAAGTGACCAGTGGCCAAATTACCGAACTAATACTTTTCTATGGGATTTTTTTTGTTCTAGAGATATTCTAAATGAGTAAAGACTGGCCATGTTCTCTGTCGATAAACTACGGCAATGATTTTTTTCGAATATTTCTGACGTAATTTATGGATAGGCCCAAATTTTAACGGGACTGATTTTTTTGCTCGCGTAGCGAGAAATTCTCTTTTTAGTAAAGATTAAAACTAGAAAATAATTCATAAATAAGTATTAAAATCTATTAAGTTGAATCCCAATTAAGTTTCCAAGAATGATATCAAACTCATTCCATACGAATTATAGTAACAAATATATGGGTAACACAATCAGTGAGGTATAAATGATTTGCGTTTGTTTTATTTACGGGTCTGATATATTGAAGATGCGGGTTTGAACACACTTTCTAATGTCAATCTCTATTTTCATCTTTAATTGAATCTATATTATATTATTCAAAGGTCTGTTGTCTGACCCCTTATAGACTCTACCCCTGGACATGATAGAGATTCGAGACCGGTATCATTAGACCAATATGATCTGAACCCGAAAGTGACCAGAAGCCAAGTTAGCGAGGTCAAAAGTTTTGCGCCTAATGCTTTTCTATGGGAGAATTTTGAACTGGCTTTATTTTTGATCGCGTAGCATGCTAAACCGTTTCTAAAACCGTTTAAGTATATAGAACTTATATCTCACAGCAACAAATAGCAGTTCAATTCATTATAAGCATTCAAAACAATTTAACGAAATCTATTTATAGAATATTTTCAATTTACTTATTTTAAGGCAAGTATTTCGAGTCTATTCAGAATATGTTAATATTTAATTAAAAATTCATTATAATTATACTTAAATCCTGTCTTAATATTCAAATGAAACAATTGTAAACATTTATGAAAAACTGTTAAATTAATATAACTTTTTTGCTTTAAATATAAATTAAAAATGATTTAATTAAAAAAAATTGTAAAATAATGGAACATGATTTGTGCACAAATTGAATTAACTAAGTTTCAATGACTCAATTTTTTCAACTGATCAAAATCTTAGATTATCGATAATTTACTTTTCAATAATTATTATATAATTTTGTCGTTATATTTTATTATTTGATTTTTAAAAAATTTTATTAGTTAAACGCTTTTTAAAATATACAAAATGACAAAATAAGCTCAAAATTGAATAGAGATAAGTACAGAGTAGTGTTACCCACTGGCTCAGCTTTATGGTACCAGATCAGCTCAGCTCAGCTCGATCAGTATTTTATCCCATATAAAAAGACATGTCTGTCAACATATAGGTGTGAAAATTTAGTCTATTTCAATGTATTTAAGAGCTTCGCGTTTCAATGAAAATAATCATAGCTAAATTTGATTAATATTTAAATATTTTAAGCAACAAAAATTACATTTAAAGTAGACTAAATTTTCACACTTATATGTTGACAGACATTATGTCTTTTTATATGGGATAAAATACTGATCGAGCTTAGTAACGTTCCAGCTCATAGCTCAAGCTCAGTGTATTGAGCTGAAATATCAGCTCAGAGTTTGGTTAACTATTTATTGATATATTTTCATTTAAAACTCAAATTAAAACGTTCTATTAAACTTATTTTCATTTTTTGAGCATAGAATTTTCAAAACTATCATTTTTACTGAAATCGAACATTATTTCAAATAATAAAAATTCAAATTATAGATATTTTTACTCATATTTGCGGAAACATTTTATAGTCAGCTCGAGCTCAGCTCAAGATCAGCTCAGCTCAGCTTAGCTCAAGCTCAGGGTTATTGAGCTGATGGGTTTCACTAGAGATAAGTCAATAAAACTAATAAATATTAATAAAGACTAGTCTTTTTTCTTTTTAATCATATGCAATGAATAATTAAATAATACATTGATTTGATTGGTATAAAACTTAGAGGAAATATTCACTATTTCTTCACTTATTATTATCATTAAGATAGATATTTAAGCACTTAGTTTATTAAATAAAATGAATATCTGTTTCTTAAAAGGAGAAAAAATAAATATTTGTTGAAAGTCAACATTAAAATCGATTTAATAGTTATTAACATAATGTGGTTTTAGACTCAAAAATTGAATTATATTAAAAAGTAAAGTAAAATATATTGCTGATAAAGGAAAAAGTAATAAAACTCAATAAATGAAAACGTTATATATGTGTGTGATATGTATGTAATGATTGAGTTTTAATGTGTATTAAATGGTATAACAGAATGGTTTCTATAGCAACACAATCGTAATATTTATAATACATTGTATTGATGGAAATGCTTTAAACGTAATCATAGTGTAAGTCTACGTGTGCTTTGACTTCATATCAATTCATCAATTTATTAGCAATTTTATTGTTTCAATATTTGTTCACTTTATTATAAATTGAATATTAAAATCTCAAATAAATAAAATAAATTGAATTATTATTAATGAATATAAAATAGAAATAGTATTAAAAGGCAGGAAAATGTCTCTCGAAATGTCTTTAATAGAATTATATAATCCTTTATATATGTTTCCAATAATTGGTGTTGTCTTTTGTGCACTACTTGTTTATGCCTTTGGTTTCAAATCAGAAACACTTCCACCAAATTTCTATGATTTAGATGAAGATAAAAAAGATAAATCTATTAAAAAGAAAAAATCCAATAAAGATTCAGTAAAGGTATCATTCATTCCATCATTTTATATCTCATTCACTCTGTCTTTCACTCAATATTTATAACTAATTATAATTAATGAATAATTTATTGATTTATTATTAATTAAATGAATAAAATTATAACTAAAGGCAACAACTGGTAAAAGTCAGAGTCAAAGTCAGATTCAACCGAACGGTAACATAAATGCGGTCAAAGTGTTGGACAAGAAAACGGTTCAAAAGAAAGCACCGGTTATTGAAACGAAGTCTTCATCTGTTAGTAATGATAAAGTCGTTAACAGTAATAAAGTTAACGCTAAAAAAGATAAGATTAAGAACAGAAAGAATAATGCATTGAATGTTGAGGCACAAGAGGAAGGCATTGAAGACAATGATTCGGGCGAATGGGTTGAACTCATCTCTAAAAAAGAACGCAAAAATAGAAAACAAAAGGAAGAAAAGATTTCCAATGAACTCAAGGAAACAACTCTTGGATTTAATAACAGAATAACTTTCAAAACCAGTCCTAAGAAACAGACCAAAAAAGGTAAAGAAAATAAGGATAAAACTGTTCAGAAAAGTGTTGGTTTGGATTCAAATGCGAACATCGATAAGACTATTATAACTCCTGATAATAAACAGAAAGAAAATTCTGTTAATGCTGAAAATGATGAGAATTATGCGAAACAGGAAAATGGGGGCAAAGAGGAAGACCTGATCGCTGAAGACCCAGATATTTATGAGATGGTTAAAGAACAAAGAGAGAGACCCTCTAAAAAGTTACAAAAACATCGCAATAATAAACGTAACTCTGAATCAGAAATGACTCCAAAATTAGAATCAATTGTTGAGAATGAGACTAATGTTAATCAAACCGATAAATTGACGGCTTCTATAGTTGCCAACTATGAGGCAACGGATCAGAACAAACCAGACTCTTTGAGTACCGCTAATAATAAGAAAAAGAAGGACAAGAATAAGAAAAAACAATCGCAAACAGCCAATAACGCAACTAATGATAAGCAACTTAAGAAAGATAACAATCCAGTCAATGATACACCAGTTGAGAAGTCAGACAATGCTTTAAACATTCCAAATAATGGTATTTAAACTTGAAATCTTATTTATTTGAATGCAATTTTCAATCAAAACGTTTATTGTTTTAATAGAAGTGAAGCCATCAGAAGACGATGACTTCAAAGTATTGGTGAGCAAAAAGAGACGCGCGAGACGTGAATAATTAGCTAATTATTTATTGTCAATCAGATTAACAACAATTTAAACCCCAGTTCTTAAGATAATAGGTTTTCGCAGATCTATAAATCTATACATGATTTTCAAAGCCTTCACTTGATTTGGTTGAAGTGCCAAAAATATTAAAATAATATGAATATAACATTTGTGCGATAAGTCACTAAACACTGGGATTCACATTCATTCCTATTTCAGATAAATTCATATCAAAAAAATTCTTTTTATTAAAGTAATACCTCTGTAAAGAAAACTAAATTCAGATGTTATATAAAAAGCAAACTTCATCTGTGATGAAATTGAATTATTGTCTTTATAATTAAGTCTTTTTTTGTCTTCCACTTTATGTTTTGGGTATTAATTTTTTTCCTTAACTACTATATGATAATACTGTATGTGATATAATTGGGAAGCGATTCGTTATTTTATGATTTTTTCAATTTTTTAAAACCTTTTTTTCTAAGATCTCTAAATTGGAGTGTTATTTGTGATGCACTTGTGATGAAGAGATTGTTTTTGATTGGCATTCAATTTATATAATATTAAACATTAAATTTGTTTCATATGTCAAGATTTATCTTCAATTTAAGAATTTTAAAGTCAATGTAATAATAGATACATATATTATATACAGAATATATAATTCAAATATATGTATATCAGGTTTGAGGCATTCATTCTCTTAAGTTGTGATCGGGTTTAAGGGCTAACAATTTTTTTGAATTAAGTACAAGAAATCATTGAAGTTATTATAACATTAAAGAATAGTTGGATTCCACTTGTGCTGCAATTGATAATTATATGTTTGATACGAAATATTTATTGATTTGTTGTTAATAAATAAAAACCATTGATAATTATTTTTGTCTTGAATTGTATTTTCAGTGAATTATCACTAATCATAAGCATAATTAACTTTTACTTCACTTATCAATTATTTACAAAATGTCATAAATAATGATTTGTTGAATAAAATGGTCAATAAAAAGATAAATATATTTTATTGTTTAAACTATTAATTATTCAACAAAATGTTGTCTAAAAAGTTCAAATGCTTTAAATCTATGAGAAATCTGATTTTTCTCGCTTTTATCTAATTGTGCATAAGTTTGCGAATAACCTAAAGGTTGGAAACATGGATCCCAACCGAAATCAGTTGGTCCGCGGGGTTCCACAATATGACCATCTGTTACACCTCTAAATATTATAATATCATCGTTTGGACCATTACTATACGCGACATTACAAACAGCTTTTGCACTCTTATCATCCCATCCATTCAGTAATCGAAACAAACCCTTTGGACCTAATTTTTCGAGAAACCATTTAATATAAGGTCCCGGAAGTCCTCCCAAAGCGTTGAAATTTAAAGCCGTGTCTTCAACAATGACCGGACCCTTTCATCGATTGGCAAACTTTGTTAGCAATAAATACTATATTTTTCAAGTTATCTTTTATTATAAACCTTTACTATATCTGCAGCTGATTTACATTTCGCACGAATTATATATTCCTCCTCTCCTTGAAATTCAGGCAAATCAATGTTTTTCGCCACAATCTTTATATTCAGATCATTTTTAGTCATTAGTTCAATAATAAAATCAACAAAAAATTATCAATTTATTGAAAATCTTACCGGAATCGGAAAAGATTTTCCTAAAATTTTAACAATTTCTTCGAGCTTTTTCGGATTTCCAGTCATTAATGTTATTGTCTTTGACATTATGATTAATTTATAGTTAGTTTAAACTCAAAGTTATTGAATTAACTTAAGTTCCGATACAATACTTATAATTAATAAGTTTATGATAAACTTTGATAAACAACTATTTTGTTTACTATTGACTAATATTAATATTTATTGATAAATACGTTATTTATTTAATGAAAACTATGAATTGAAAAACTTGATGATACGCAACATCTTTACTATTATTGTATAATTATTTCTCAATAGTTATCACATTTGTGTCTAATTATGTGTCATTTAAACATTTTATAAACATATTTTATATAATTATTTATATTATTAATTAATAATGATTTCACAATGACTTTATTATAATTATAATTACCTTTTAATAAAATAACAAATAGAAAGACATCAAAAATGTCGAGACATCGAAACGTGCGGTCAATGAATTTTAGTGAAGGTTTTGATTATTTTGTTCCAAAATATGAATTATTTTTACGATTTAATCACTATTGAAATTGATTTGAATGTTATTTTATTTATTAATAAAACAGAATATGACGAGTATTATAATAATACTTACGGACAATCAGTTGAAGACGAATATTGTATTTCTCCGAATACGGGTATTAAACATATTATTATGAATTTAATAACTTTTAAAACCGAAGTTTAATTAATATTATGTATAAATGTTTGAATAGAGCGACAGTTTATTTATAATCGCGGAGAAGGTTTACGAAACAGATCATTGAGTGAACAAAACAATGATTTTTCAGATGTAATGAATAGTAGTCTTGAAGAAGAAGATTTGGCTCATTATAGAAACCTTACAGACCATTCTGATATGGATCAGATTGAAAGAGGTCTTTATGTCATTAAATTAGTAATTGATTTAATATTTGATTAATTAGATTGAATTTGATTAAAATTTGATTAATTGTAAATAAAGCTAAACTATTATCGTGTGTGGAAGAGATGCAAAACGTTGTCGGAGAGACTATTCCTGAAAGTTTACTAATAAGTGCTGCAAAACTTCATGATTATGACATCAAATCTGCTTTAGATTCAGTACTTAATGCTCACACTTTTAATAACAGGCCTAATGACCAAAATATGTCTAAAGGAATAAATAAAGGTATTTTTCAAATAATTCACTAAAATATTGTCATCAAAATTAATTTGTATGAAAATCAGACACTTTTAGTTTTGAGTTTTAGTTTATTTAAACAAAAAATTGAAATTACAGTACAAATTATATTGAGTTAAGATTTTTCACATCAAGTTTTTAATTGTTTGCCTTTTTTACATGTAATTCTGATTCGGCACCGATTAAGGTAAGAAATGTACAAAAAACCAATTATTAATCCTAACATTGAAACGCAATCATCTTTAGACCATTCATTCATCTTTGAAATCGCAAAACCACATAATAATCATGTAAATAATGCTAGTATTCAAAAATCAATCAGTTTTTCCCCATTTTTCATAAGCATTTCAGCCAAATATAGTCAGAATAATAATAAAATTAGTAAACGTTATCGTAAATGTGATATTAAGAAATGTTTGTCGAAATATTTTGATCGAAATAATATCAAATATTTCGATTTCAAAACTCCATCACCTGATGATTGCGTACAGAATCTCAGATCAGGAAAAAGAGGTTTTCCATTATTTGTATTAGTCTTAAACACTAGATATAACATTATTTTGATTATAACTTCGAATAGAGATTTCAAAAGGTGTCGATCAATCCGATGGTGAGGTCGAGAAAATGAGCCAAAATATTCAGCGATTAGATATGAATAAGACTGAATCCGTTTCTAAAACGTGAGCTTTTTATTATTTCATTTTGTAAACTCTCAAATATTTATTCAATATATTTTGAATATCAGTTTAACTCCTGTTTGGAAACCAGAATCAGATAAATCAAGACTCGACCCAATCAATGCTCAACATTTATCAACTCCTAATTCTCCGAATCCAAGTAGAACTGGAAGTAGAATATCGTCACCAATTCATGATAAATCATCTGATAATAAGAGCTCAACTGTTTCATCAAAAGCAGGTTTTAGTCAATCAAAAGGATTAAATCCTGAAATTGCTTTAAGTGAATATAACAAGAATAGAACAGTAGGAAAGCCTCTCATAAACTTAGTAGTTATCGGACACGTAGACGCAGGAAAAAGTACATTAATGGGACATCTTTTATATCTTCTCGGATTTGTTTCTAAAAAACTTATTCATAGATATGAAACTGATTCCAAAAAAGTTGGAAAGAATTCTTTTATGTACGCCTGGGTTTTGGATGAGACTGAAGAAGAGCGGACTCGAGGAATAACAATGGATATCGCACAGTCTCGCTTTGAGACACCCAATCGTATTGTTACACTTCTAGACGCTCCCGGACATAAAGACTTTATTCCCAATATGATCACAGGCGCCACTCAAGCGGATGTCGCTCTTCTAGTCGTTGACGCGACTAAAGGAGAGTTCGAAACGGGCTTCGAATCTGGCGGTCAAACACGTGAACACACGCTTTTGATAAGATCTCTGGGAATATCACAGTTAGGAGTCGTTGTCAATAAACTTGATAACGTTGATTGGAGTCAACAAAGATATAATGAAATTGTGTCCAAATTGAGTGCATTTCTAAAACAGGCCGGTTTTAAAGAACAAGATATAAGTTTTGTTCCGTGCAGTGGACTTACGGGTGAAAATCTTATCAAAAGATCACAAGTAAATTCATTGTGTTCATGGTTTTCGGGCCCGTGTCTTATAGAGATTATAGGTTAACATTATTTGCTTTTAATTTATTAATAGAATAAGTTTATTAAATATTTATATTTAATTAAATTTATAGACAGTTTCAAACCTCCAGACCGTCCAATTTCAAAACCATTCCGTCTATCCCTCAGTGATGTTTTCAAAGGACTTACTTCTGGATTATGTTTCAGTGGACGTATAGAAGCCGGTGCTGTACAAGTCGGTCAAAAACTGGTCATTTTACCGGCTGGTGAACAATGTGTTGTTAAAGGTATTCAATCGACTTTGAATTTATTTCTATGAAATTCAGTCATTAATGTCTTTCATGTTTTTGAATAGCAATAAGTATTGATGACATGTCTGTTACGGCAGCTTTTGTTGGCGATCATATCTCTCTAACTGTGTCAGGTTGTGATCCAAATAATATATCTGTTGGAAGTCTTGCATGCGATGCAGCATTTCCTGCTCCAGTCGGCACACGATTCGAAGCAAGAATTGTTTTGTTCAACAATATTGAAGTCCCGATAACTAAAGTAAGTTTTAACTAAAACTGATTTATGGAAACTAATTGTTATAATATTTAACTAAATAAAGGGATTTCCAGTTGTTTTGCATTATCAAAGTCTTAGCGAACAGGCAGTTATCAGAAAAATTGTGTCACAATTGCATAAGAGTACGGGTCAAGTGGTTAAAAACAAACCTCGATGTCTGGTCAAGAATAGTAGTGGTATTGTTGAAATAGAAGTGCAGAGACCTGTTTGTCTAGAGCTTTATAAAGATTATAAAGATTTGGGAAGATTTATGATTAGATCGAGTGGTGCAACAATTGCTGCCGGACTTATTACTAAGGTTTCAATTTATCTTTCATTCAATTCAACACTCGTTAACACATCGTTTTTTCATTAAACTCTTTTAATTATTTTTTCAGATTCTGTGATGACTCTCAACAGTCTTCCAAACTTTATACTAATTTTAGACTAAATTCTTCGCAATTCATAAATATGAATGATTTGAATCGGAGATCATTAATAATAATAAATAAATAAATAAATAATTTGAGAAGAATTGTTTCGTTGTTTTCAAATTGAATCATTTCTCGAGACTTTTGAAGGACATAGACTTGAACTTTCAAAAAGTTATCATTTTATGTAAGCTTTGAAAAAATACACAGTATATGAAAATTAAAGTTATCGTAAAGTTTTGAGTTCATGGGTTCAAACCATTTAATCTTCTGATAATCTTTTATTTATACAATTTATTTAACAAAATAATGCGGAATTGACTTTATTTGAAGTTCAATTTGAATAAAAACAAGACATTTGAAAAGAAAAGTTATTTATAAATTGAAGTTTAGCTCTTTTAAAATTAAATAATAAATCATATTTTTTTAGAAAAGGAATGAAAAGTTTAATTTTATTTTTCATATTTTGTATATTAATTCAAAAGAGTCCATCAATTCTACTGCCATTTTGTGTCCCTCAGTGTGTCTGTTATGAGACGACTATAAGATGTTTAAATTTAAACTTAGAAAAAGTTCCAATAGTTCCGGCGGAAACCACTGTTCTGTAAGTACAGGTATCTGACAATCTGTCATAATCTCAAATACACGTATCGAATAAGTTTGCTTAAAGTCAACATCAATTCATTATCTAATTTAAATATTCAATTTTAATCTCCAATTATATAAAGGGCCGGCTTTGAAAATTTTCATCTGTTAACTTAGTTTTTACTTATGAAAGAAAATTTAGTTATTATTTAATAGTCCCGATCAAAAAATTTCTTCTCGAGTCTCGAGTCTCTAATTTAAAATTCAGATATTTTTATGCAAAGCTTAACTAATTTAATCAAATTTTACCAATTTCTGAAACTTATTGTATTTCTGACTTCGCTATTTTTAAATGATATAATATCAAAATGCAATTTGATTTTTAAGCCAGATAATTATTTGAATTTAGAATCTATTTGATCATGTTCAGAAAACTCTGGATATGAACTCTGCATAGTGTTATGCATTGCAAATCTAGGATTAATACCTGTAGTTGAAGACAACTATCCAGAAAAATATGATCAAGAACTTAAAAATTACACACAAGTTATATAATTGCAAAATTGATAGAAGTTATTCAAAATAGAGCAAAAAAGAATTAAGACTAATTTTCGAGTAAAAATTACCTACACTTTTATCAATGCTTTTACACTGAATTTAGGGATTAAAAGATAGATTTTAGTAATAATTTTACACATAAAACCATAATTAATTTTTGAGTTAATAAAAATTCGAGTAATAGTCTAGACTCGATCAAGACTCGAGTTTTAATTACAATCGAGTCTCGAAAATATCACTAATTTATAGCAATAATAATTGTACTTTTATGTAGAAATTCAGAACACTATGAAATGGATTTGAGATGTTTTATAAATTTTTTGATTAAAGAGAGAATGTAAACATCCATAAGTGAAAGATGATGTTCACCGTTTTCATGCCCTGAACAACTTGATGACTGACATTATAAAATCTTGTTTGAGATAATTTAGCTTCAGTTTTAGAAAGTTTAAAAATCATATAAATATAGTTTATATTAATTCATCAACGAGTATAATATTAATAAAAATAACTACAGATAAAATCTAATGAACCTTTAAGAATAAACTTAGTATTTCTTCGTTCAAAATACAGTATTATGTTATAAATTAGGTTTAGTATGCAATTCAACATTGAGGTCAATTAAATACATTTAATCTTATTTTAATGACAGAGATTTAAGATTCAACAAAATCAAAGACCTGAATCCAAGTGCTTTCAGACATCTCTCACGTTTGACAACATTGTAAGAGAGCCTAAAGTTAAATGAATTGAGTTTTAATTTATTGATTCATTGACTTGAAAATGATTTCAGACTTTTGAACAACAATCTAATCGAAAAACTTGACGATCATTTGTTTGGAGGACTCGCAGAATTGAGATATTTGTATTATTATTATTTAAATTTAAATATCTCTAATTCTTACGATTCAATCTATTTCTTAACTCTAGATATTTGTACAAAAATCAAATCAAATTGATTGGGAAAAATTCTTTTAAAAACTTACATAATTTACAACATATATATTTGAATCATAATCGAATCGAAACTATTTTAGATAAAGTTTTTGCTGATTTGCCATCACTTGAAAAACTGTTAGTAACTTATTTAGAAAATTCCTCTATTGATATCGAAAAGATATTGAATTATTTATTTTTTATTCAATAGTTATTTACAACATAATCGTTTGAATCATTTTCTTTCTGAAGTTTTACATAATAACAACAATTTGCAAATTATTCGATTAGAAGGCAATCCTCTTGTATGCGATTGCGATATATTATGGTTAAAGAGATTAAGAGCTAATTTATCGCTTTCAGAAGTCATTTGTGATTCTCCTCCAGAACTAAAAGGCAGAAATTTGAATGATTTAAAATTGAATGATTTGAAATGCAGAGCCCCTGAAATCATAGAAGAACCGAATGATGAAGAAATCCTTAAGACACCGATAAGTCTTAACTGTAAAGCTCGTGGAAATCCAGAACCACTTATTGTTTGGCTACACAATGAAATCCCAATAGATATGAATTATGAATACAATCATTATTCCATTTCAAATAATGGTTCAAAACTCATGATTAGAAGAGGAACGACTGAAGTGGAGGGAAAGTATCGATGCATTGCCAAAAATGTAGCTGGAATTGTAAGTTCCAAACAAGCTATCATCAAACATACAAAACAAACACCAATTCAACAGACAAATGTTCGGGATTATAGAAAGATTAATAGTGAAAACCACTCGTTGAGCAACACTTTTCAAACTGAGAATGTAATGAAACCAATCGGCACCAGTTTGTTATTGAATTGTTTGACACCATCAGAAGTTATTTGGTTTTATAATGATTCTCAAATCAATTATTCTGACTTTGATCGCTTTCAATTGATGACAAATAGATCTCTAATTGTTAGAAATTTATTGCCTATCGATAAAGGATTTTTCAAATGTAGTGATACTCAACATCGAACAATTGCAAGTTATAGAGTGAGAGTTTCTGGTCAGTCAATCAATTTAATTATAAATTATATCTATAATATGATCACTTTAAATAAATGACTCATGACTTATTCAAAGCCAAATTGTGAACGCATGAAAACTCTTACAATTTGTCAGTTGATGAGAAAATTGAAACTTTTTTCGAACTTTCATTAAAATGATAGCAGATTGTTTGGATCATTTCAAGTAGTCTTCTCTTACTTTTTTAGACTCATGTTCATACTTTCTCTCAATCTGTAGCCAAGCTTTTATGATTGTATAAGATTTTAGTATTTGTAAACTGAGTTCATTTTTAAGATCCGACACGATTTCATTGATAGAAGAGTTGAGAATTTTGATAACTTGATTATGAAATGCATTTTATTGAAGTGATGACAGAACTTGATGAAAGTTTGATGCTTGGAATGAATTTGATTTGAATCAACAACAATAGTACAGTAAATTACATAGGTAACCTATAGGTACAACCAAGTCTTGTACATAAGAATATTGATTAAATTAAATGATCACCTTTAATATTTGAAGGCATTTCAAATAAAGTATTTTTTCATAGTTGTTTTTAAAGTGGTAAATTCAAATAAAGCTTGTTCTTGTTCGCAGTGCCACCAGTTTTTTCCGAAGTTCCCGAATCAACAGTTGAAATAGAATCCGGAAGTACTCTCAGTTTGAGGTGTGACGCAACTGCTTTTCCTGAACCAGTCATACAATGGACGCGAAAAGATAATGTGAATCATACAATCAATAGCAAAGAGTTGCTGATAAATAATATAAGCCCAACAGATGAAGGAGTTTATGAATGTATTGCACGCAATGATATCGGAATAGCGGTTAAAGAAGTGAAAATCAAAGTAAAAGGAGGAGAAATTCAGTTGAGTGTTCAGACACCACAAAATTCAGATACATCTGAACTTTTGTCAGCAGTCAGAGAAGCGAAGTGAGATTTATTCATATTAAATAATGTCAACCAATTTGCCCATAACAATGTTTTTTATTCAGGTTAATAGTTGACGATGCTATAAATTCCACTCTAAGACTCATCAAGAATAAGAATTACAGAAATCATTCTCCCGGAAAACTATTACAAATCGGAAGATTTCCACTTTTACCGGAATCAATAGAATTCGCGAAATCAATAGAAATTTATGAGAAAGCACTCGAAATAATTCGGAGAAAAGCTGAGGGAAAGAAAAAGTTACCGATGACTCAATTCAAATATGAAGACCTTTTGTCACCGAATCAGTTGAATATTTTGGCACATCTTTCTGGATGTCTTGTCGGACACCGTTTACATAATACACACATTACATCTAATTGTGATGATTGCGTTCATAAGAATTTTAGGAGTTATGATGGGATTTGCAATAATATAGAGAACCAGTTATGGGGCGCGTCATTAACTCCTTTTCAGAGATTGCTTCCACCTGTATATGAAGACGGAATAAACTTACCCGTCGGGTGGTTTCCGAATAGAAAATATGGAGGATTTTCAAAACCAAACGCAAGAAAAGTATGTCAAAAGATATTAACAACAAAAACGACAACATTAGATGATGATCATTCCCATATGTTAATGCAATTTGGACAATTCCTTGATCATGACATTGACTTTTCGTTGCCATCCGTCAGTTTCAATACATTTGAAAGAGAATCACTCGATTGTAGCAAAACTTGTGACAAAATTCATCCGTGTTTTTCAATTGAAATTCCAAAAGACGATCCCCGAAGAAATATCACGAGAAGAACACATTCATTCCGACACAATAGAGGACAGAATTGTATAGAACTGATCCGGTCGAGTGCCTCGTGTGGCAGTGGATTCACTTCTGTAGCGATCGGAACTCTAATGCATAGGGAACAAGTGAATCAATTGACTTCATTTATTGATGCCTCAAATGTTTACGGAAGTATTTTAAGTCTCGCCAATCATCTAAGAGAAAGAATTCCAAGAGATGTGGGTTTAATGCGTTCAATACAAATAAATAACACACAATATTTGCCCTTCAATGAGGGCCGACTGCCTAATGACTGTCAACAAGACCCGCGTCGGTCTGACTTCGGGTGTTTTCTGGCCGGAGACGTAAGAGCTAACGAACAATTGGGGTTATTAACTATGCATACACTATGGCTTAGAGAACACAATCGAATTGCTAAAGAACTAAAGTATGAATTGAAAAATTCTTTTTCATTCAATTTTATGAAATCGCAAACATTTTAAATAATTTGAATCTCATTTTCAGTAAATTAAATCCTTTATGGAGTGGAGAACGTGTTTATCAAGAGTCAAGAAAAATAGTTGGCTCACAAATGCAGGTCAATTATACTCTATTCACTTATACTTCAATCGATCATATTTTTATAATTTTTAGGTAATAACATATAAGCATTGGTTGCCTCATATATTAGGCCCTCAGGTAAACATACAATTATTTTAAGCATCCTTAGATTTTATGAGAAATTTATTTTCAAAACCAGGGTATGGAAAAACTCGGTAAATACATTGCATATGATAATAAAGTGAATCCATCCATTGCTAATGTGTTCGCGAGCGCAGCTCTAAGATTTGGTCACACATTGATTAACCCATTTTTATTACGACTCAATGAGACCTATGAGCCGACCACTAAATATTCGAGTCGTCTTAATCTTCACGAAACCTTTTTTGCACCCCATAAACTTGTTGAAGAGGGTGGTATTGACCCATTGGTAAGACCATTCTTCTGATAAATAGGCTTTTTGATAATGGTTTGATGATATGATACTTAAAGTTACGGGATTTTTGCTGAATTTTCTAAAAGCTTCGCGGTTTGATTGCCTCACCCGCCAAAAGTCCGCGTTCGGATCAAATCATGAACGATGAGCTGACAGAACACTTGTTTGAATTGGCGAGAGATGTGTCACTAGATTTGGGTTCACTTAACGTTCAAAGAGGTAGAGATCATGGTTTGCCGTCATATAACGAATGGCGCAAATACTGCAACTTAACACTGGCCCACACTTTCGATGACCTTAAGAATGAAATTCAAAATAATAAAATCAGGAACAAATTAAAAGGAGTTTATGGACATCCCGATAATGTTGATCTATGGGTCGGTGCAGTCGCTGAAGACATTCTCCCATTTTCTAAAGTTGGACCTACTTTTCAATGCTTACTAATTGATCAGTTCAAGCGTCTGAGAAATGGCGACCGATTCTACTATGAGGTCATGTATTTTACTCTTTAATTAAATTATTAATAGCTTTATAATAATACAAATTTATGAATCAATAGAATCGCGAAGTATTCACTTCAGAACAATTAAAAGAACTAAACAAATCATCGCTCGCAAGAGTGATATGCGATAACGCAGACAATATCACGACAATAACAGAAGATGTGTTTCTTCAGCCAAAACATCAAGTTTGGAAAGATTGCAAACAATTGCCTTTTATTAATCTAAATAAATGGCACAACAGTCTCATCCCTACTAAGAGTTGTAATAATCAAAATGAAGTTGATTTCGATATACCCTTAGAATTGATTAATCAATTACAAAATGGATGAAATATTATTAAACTATTAAATTTCAATAGAATTAACAGTTTTTAACTAATATTTCAAATCAAAATCATTATAATTCAACTATTCTTTGATAAGAATTTTTATTGTTTATTAATAAATATTGAGTTCAATAACTTTTAATTATAAAGAAAAGATTGATTTTTTAAAATAAGTTCAAACTTTTTAATAATTTGAAAATCGATTCAAAAACATTTGATTTATAGTGAATTGAAATAGAACTAAACCTAACATTCACTCAAAAACTTTTAAAAAATATATACAAACAATAAATTGATGAGAATTTAAAGCGAAGGTTTATTTAAAATAAATTTAGTGTGTTTTCCATTTGCCACTAATTTAAGAGTTTCTTTATTAAAAAAGTTAACTTCAAGAAAAGCAAGACTTCGTCCACATTTCAAAGTATTGGCTTTAATAAGAAGTGTTTGTCCGGAGAGAACAGGACTCATATAAGAGACACTTAACTCGACGCTAACGCTTGCAATTCGTATAAACTTCTCGTTATTCAATGGTTCAGATATCAGTTGTGTTGTCAGAGCGAGACTTGACATTTGGTCCACAAGAGTCGCAGTCATTCCTCCGTGAAGTGTATTCGATATATTAAGACATTCATTCGTTACTAACATTTCTGCTGAAATACTTCCTTTACCACAACTTATTATTTCAACCTTTCATTTGATATAAATATTAAAATCAAGTTATTTTCATTTTGTTAATAATATTATCATTAAATTAAACAAAACATTAAAAAAAATTGATGAGAAAAACCTAATTCACAAAAGTGATCACCAATTGTGATGAAAATCATTATTATATACATAAATGTATTTCCAGTCGTAGTCAGAATATAATAGAGTTGTTTATGGAAACGAATAATTCTTGACTTTTGAACTTTTGATTTTTATAGAATTTCTAAACATTTTACGGAAGTGTTTGATTATAATATAATTTGGAATTTATGAAAAGGCTTTGAATAATAGGAACTATATTTTGATTATTAAAGTTTGAAGATGAACCTATAGCTATATAGTGTAACATTTACATTACATTTACCAATTTAATTTAACTAAGTCAATTACTTAACCCAACTTCAAAGGATAATTTTCAAATTCATTCAAACTTTCAACATTTTTGGCTGTAATTAACAAATTAATTGCTTTTATTACTTCTTATATTTCAAATTCAAGTTTGCGCTTTCATTAATTCAAACCATTTTATTATAAGTCAATTAAAACAATTATCAATTATCAGACCCATTCAGTTAATCAATTATAAATAATAATAATTTTCGATAAAAAACCCTTCATATTCTCAATTTAAGACCGAATAAACAATTAAATAATAATTTTAATCAAAATTCAAAAGACAATAATAATATAGGTTTGAGAGAAAAACCAAATATAACTAAATTAAGTTATAATTAATGAATAATTAAAACCTTGTCTAAGACTCGATCAAATTTTCCTGACTCTACCATTATTTTCAATGTATTTCTCATTGCATTCAACATAGAATTCGACATTTTTTTAAACAAAACCTTTAAGTTTTAATAATAAAAATTTAAAAGTCTTTAATTATTATATAAAAATTGCATAATTTGTTCGTAATTTTTATCTACAATATTGTTATTTAATTGAATTCAAGCTCTAATCAAAAGGTAAGTATCAATGACTTAATGTTATGATTGGTTACAATTGAAACAAAATTCAAACGTTAAGCCAATACTAGACATAAAACGTCAATCACGTGACTCTTTTTACTTTTTAAATTTGAGTCATTCACTGATTCACTGAATTTTTTAATATTTATTTTTACACTCTTTTCTTCCCAATAAAGATATCGTTCGTTGACTTTAAATCACATTTAATTTATTGTCTTAAATATATTTTAATTGATTAGCTTTTCGTCAAAACATTAAAATTGATTTAAATTAATAATAAAATAATAATAAAGTCGTTGAAAATAATAATTAATCTAATATTTAAAGAAGTGATGACTACAGAAAATCGGAGACCTATTAATGTATCGCAAACTGAAGTCATTGTTAACGAAACCGGAAAAATAGCGGCCACTAAAAGGTTACAAAAAGAGTTAATGGATTTAGTCATGCATTCGGACAATACTATTACCGCTTTTCCCGATGGAGACAACCTTTTTAGGTATTTATACTTCTTATTTATCAATAATATTCATATAAATATCTGTTTTATTAATTGAATTAACAATTTATAAATCTAAATATCATTATAACTAATATTGAAATTAATAATTGAAAAATAGATGGATCGCAACCATAACCGGACCCAAAGAGACCGTCTTTGAAGGCCTAAAATTCAAGCTTTCATTGACTTTTTCACCGAAATATCCATATTGTGCACCATTTGTTATGTTTCTTAATCATTGCTTTCATCCAAATATCAGTAGTAATGGAGATATTTGTTTAGATATTTTAAAGGTTTACAAATACTTGTATTCAACAAATTATAAGTTAATTGATTATAATATCAATTATTTAAATAATAGGACAAATGGAGTGCTCTCTATGACGTTCGGACAATACTTATCTCAATTCAATCACTTTTAGGTTTGTATCCATTTATTAAATATTTGTTTTAATTAATTAAATAATTGATCAACAGGTGAACCAAATCTTGACAGTCCTCTTGATAGTCATGCGGCACAAATGTGGGGACACAAGACCTATAAACAAATAGTTTTGGGAAAGTATCAAAAATCTATCACTGACTCCAACAATTTGAAGTGATTTTTTACTTCAAAATTCAAGAAATTCACAGTTTTTGACAAATTATTTATAAAATTGACACAAATTAATAATATTTAATTTACCAAAAATGTGTTCAATCAATGATTAAAGCATAATATTTGCCATTATTTTCAATATTTTCTGTCTTTAATTATTACATATTATCAATTAATTCCATTTTTCATATTTTTCTTTTATAATTAGTTTATTATTATTTTCACAAATATTGTAAAAAACAAATCGAGTGAAATATTATTAAAATACAGATTTATTTATAATTGAAACGGAATTTTTTAAAACTTTTATAAACATGTGTTTAAATTCATTGTTCATATACTGAAAGCTTTACATCAAAAATATGTCATTAAAATATGAATTTAAGGACTATTATTCTGTTGTGTATTTAATTTCAACAAAACTACAAATAGTTGAATAACTGCTAATATTAAAAATAATTGTTTTTCTAAAATTCCTTAAAAAGACTGATTTCTATTCATCTCTTTTTCAATTATTACAGTTTTGAAACATTTAATATATCGATAATTGAGAGTTAGCTTTAATTATATTAATATTGTTTATAAAAACTAATTAATGAAAGTTTAGTTAAATTGTCATAAATTTCAAGGTTTTGTTTTTGGTTAGTGTTCACAAACAATATTAGAGTTCAAATAAATCTAAATTTAATTCTTAAAGTTCACTTCAGACACAAATAGGATTCTTTCACATTTAGTTTATTATAAAAGCGAATAAAATGAACAAATTTGAGGAAATAAGTGAAAAATGCAATCATTTTAAGATTTAATTGAATTTTAGTTTGCATTCAAATGATTCATGAGTTCAAAACCGGAGCACAATTTACACGCGATTTCTCTAATTCTTCATATTTTATGACATATATATGTCATGCAATCTTTATTCAAAGTTATATTTAATTTATTTGAAAATTTTTATTAACTAACAGAAGAATATTTTTTCAACTGATTTTGCTTCATGTGATTTCACGTTTTTTGTTTTCAAAATATTTATTCCAAATATTCTGAATATCTTGTGGAATATGTTGTGCTTTTATTAGTTTTAATATAGATATAGAAATAAGTTAAGTCTTTATTTCTGAAACTTCATATTGAATGAAAGATTTTGATCATCTAATTAATAGTGCATTAAAACTTGATACAGAATTCATTTTTTAATCGTAATAAATGATGAGTAACTATGAGCTGAACTTAATTTTCAAGGAAAAGAGTTGAAGAGCTTAAGCATAAGCTTTGTTGAGATCATAATGATTATGAAAAATAAATATTACATAATTTGATTTAATGGTATGCTTACGATTAGCATTTATTTTTACTTAAGAATAAAAATTTGATTGTTTCTCATATTGAACCATATTTTAATTTACATCGAAGTTTCGAAATGTTAATCATTAAAGATGAACAAAATATGAACTGAACAGTAGAAGTTGATATCATCAGATCAAAAGTATGTGTTCAGAAATCAATAGTATTCAGAATTGATTGCTATTAATTTTGCTCTATATTTATTTGAATAGTTATTGACTGTCAGTCCTAATATACTGAGCTTATAATTGAATTGATTGAATAACTTTTTGAAGCAATG
Source organism: Camisia spinifer (assembly GCA_034694065.1). Taxonomy (NCBI): domain Eukaryota; kingdom Metazoa; phylum Arthropoda; class Arachnida; order Sarcoptiformes; family Camisiidae; genus Camisia; species Camisia spinifer. Next base: position 22,550 of record JAQFXV010000244.1, read on the forward strand.
AAAACTATGCATAATCAGTACCTTCTTGGAGTGCTTTGCGAAAGTCAAGGGTTAGGTTAGGGGTAAAAACTCATCGTTTATATAAAGGATTTTGAAATTTTGCTGAAAAATTTCAGAGTATTTCGAAAATATTTTTATTTGAAATTTGGAAATCAAATGGACAATCCTAGTCCGTTAGCCATTAAAACCGATTTTGATTGAGTATGTAGATTTTTTTGACTCAATAATGTGAGAGCTCAAGGGTTATAGGAAAATAATTACCTCAATAAATAGGCTCAAAAACTAAGCCTCTCCCAAGATTTCACAAAAATTAGTTGAGTTTAAGCACAACTTTCAACTTAAAAATATTGCTCATATAAGTCAGGATTTTGAATTTATCTTGAATTTTTATCAAAATTGTCATGAAACCCAATGAATTTTTCCAGAATTATTTGGGGATCCTTGTGCTCTAAGGTAGGTTCTAAAATTCTACCTAACCCTCCCTTTTGCTTATAGTATAAAAACGTTTAATATCAGTGATGTGACATGTCTTTAATCTCATTTAAATACATAACTTATAAGTATCACGAATTAATCATATTTATAACTTATTTAGAAATACGCAAAAGCGAACTGATAGAGGAAAACATAAACTTATATTTGATTAAATTCAGGCCTTTAGGAAAAAGTATAAAAGCAGTGAAAATCCAATAGGAAAGGATGCAATCACTTAATAAGCAACTATTGATGTATTGTCGTTGTTGTGCGTCTTTCTTTTTAATCAGAAAAAGTTAATGAAATCGTTGATGACATTATCCAAGGATTAAATTATTAGTGGAATTTTTTTATTATTGAATAATTTAGTGACTCTTATATATAAATCGTTAACAAGTTTACAAACTCTTGTGATTCATTGGAACAGAACTTTTTTTTATTGAACACATTAATGATTCACTTTATGACAATGTTTTATTGATTTGTTTCAATTTTTATTCAAATTCATCAATTTTAAAACTGTATTGAAAAATGATTCAATTTATTGGTTCACTAAAAGCAAAAGTGATCATGAATTTGATTGGATCTCGAAATGCAATTAATAATAAAGATGAGCCGCTACTCAATGGGATATCAAGTTTGAAAGCTGTTTGGACTTTAGCTAAACTTCTAATATAATCGAAAATGTTAATTATTTGTAATTACTTATAATGTTAATCATTGTAAATATTATGTTATCAAAAATTAAAGAATGTAACACTTCTATCATGATTTGTTTGATAAAAATTTTGAACAATTGATTCCTATCCAGTAAAATGCAAGTCTTAATGCTCTTTTAATTTAACATTAATTTAAATTTTAAATTATTTCCAAACCTTCGAGGATTGCTCTCATAATCAACAGAGTATATTCTGCAGACACGAGCTTTGCAGGCCTGCATTCTAGATGACAAAATTGACTCTTAAGCTTAGCTTAACCACATCCTATTCTTGAACCTGATCTTAGATTTATAAGAATTACTGCACAGTTTAATAAGACGAAAATATTCAATTGAATTAATGAAGGATTATTGAAAAAAAGAAAGAGCTTGAAAATAATTACTTTTTATTGATTAATTCTAGTGGAGAATTCGAGAGATTAATTAAGTACCATCTTGAAAAGTGGGGTCTAGAGTCAAAGGGGGGAACTCATAGTTTTCTTAAGCAAATTTTATCCAGATTTTTCCCCAAATATTTTATTTTCAATTTTAAAAAATCAATGTATTTTCTCAAAAAGTCTTCAGCATATAATAAGCTTTTGAATTGAAAACAAAAAATATCTTAAAGTTATTTTTCTGAAAGTTTAATCTTTTTTGATGTTTTGTAACTTTGATGATGTAATAAAGAACGAGTTTTGCAATAAATGAACAAAATATGACAGCTTAAAACATCCCCTCAAATAAAGATTATTGAAGAAATTCAATTTTAATTGTTGGAATGTTACTGTGTGTCCGCGTGATAACATCATATCAGTTTTTATGATGAATGTGTAATTCGGGAATTCTGTTTGTAATAATTTGAAACTGATGTTTGCGGTGAAGGTATGGAATGATATTCTATTTCGACCACATTTGCTTCAAAGGAAAACAATCAAATCTCTAAATAACAGAGATTTATATTGTAACATAAAGTGACATTATTTATAATTAAATGGTGTACCAGTAGTGTTATTTAGCTTTCATGATTTTAATTTTAATTGCACTTACTTTTGCTGAAGTAAATCATTTGAGTGATTTTCACTTAAATTACTTTCAAAAGCAGGACTAACATTATATACCATTCAGTATTTTATAGGCTATAAATGATAGCTATGGACTAATTAATAGTTTCATGTGAGGTAAAAACTCGAGAAATAAATTATTTGATTTTTAATTTACAAAGATTGTCCTCTTTTATACTCATTAATATATTGGTCATACTTTTAATTAAACTTGAATTTCTATATTTGAATTCGACCAATATTTTAGTTTAACTGCAGATACAGTATAACCTGTAAATGAGGACTCATTTTCTAGAATTCAGTGTTAGAGTAATTCAAGTTCTGAAGACATTCAGTATAATCTGAAATCTTCAGGAAAATATCAGATCTATTGAGCTTAGAGTTAAATACTGTTCGAAAAAATATAAAAGCAAATCAATCATCACTTGAAAAGAATATATATTCAATAGTTTTATTCCACTGAATGAGATATTTAAAAAAACAATTCTTTGGTAGTCTTGTAAGAGTTCAAACTTTCAAATATTTTATTTATTTTGTAATATTTTAGAGCAAAACCAATGAGCGAAACAAGAAATTAAATCGAAAAGAATACAAATCTGAAAGAGTTCAAAATAATGCTAATAAAAACCTAATGACATGAAATAAGTGCTAATTATTCATACATTCATATTATTTTGCTTTAATTTTGACAAAATTATAATTTAAAATAAAGTAAAAATGTCTACACAAAAAAACAATCCTTTTTGAAGTCAACGGTTGTTCACATTTTTTGACTTAAAGTACTGGACATTAAGTGAAAGAAAACTTCAAATATTGAACTTCAAGAAAAAATATGAATAAAAAGAAATCACAATAATTGTGAAAATGTGTGTTAAATGAGGAAAAAATGGAATCTTAATGAAATTTAAAGAAATATGCGATTAATCGGTCGGTCATTGAGGAGACCATAACTTTTGATATTTATATTTTCAGATTTGTTATGTTTATTAAAATTAGTTTTTTAATGACAATATCAATAATAAAATCACAGATATGTAACTTATATCCGAACCAATCATTTAATGACTTTCAGTAGTGTTCAAAATAAGTTAAAATCGATGTCTCCTTTTTATTGCACTTTTGTTTCTTTATCACATTCAGCAGTTGAAGACCAGCGAGAATCAAATGATGCGTATAAATCCTTTATTAATTACATAACAATTGTTATTAAAACCAAATTGACTAAAAAATAGATAAATATTTACCTCATTTTTGGCAATCATTTCATCATTGAGTTTATCGGTATCGAGATATTGATTGTGTCCGTGATCTACATATGTCTGACTAGCAATTGATGGATAAACCACTACATTATTATCACAGACAGTATAGTATGGCTGGCAATAGATTTGCTGTCCATAAGTGTCGGGATAATATCCATACTGTAATGTATTATAAGGCAAATACCCGTAAACCCATCCGTTATAAGGATTGCCAGCCATTGGATAACCTGAATAATAGGGATTAGCTTCTGATGCATAGACTGCTTCTGGAGTTTCAGTTGTTTGTTGCGGAACAATAGCAGTAGAAGAAGACTCGTATCCAACGAGAGGAGCATTTCTTTTGAAATGACCAAAATTTTTGTATCGGTTGCGGGGTTTCGCGGCCTTCACACTAATTGCTTTTGAACCCATTATATTTAAATTATTGCTTTGAGTCAATGCATTCCTATAATCAATTTCTGATGAGAACCGAACAAATCCAAAACGACGACTTTGACCATCAGTTACCATAACTATTGAATTAAATATATTTAATATATTTAATGATTTGAAAGCATTCAGTTTATTATAATTAATACCTTTTGCAGAACATGTTGAGGGGTATTGAGCGGCGAATGCGGCCAAAAGTGTATAATCGTCTACTTCTGGACTGAGATCTCCGACATATATTGAGAATTCATTCTCATCTCTATTACTCGTATTATTCAATCGAAATCTTTTGCCCTACAAATAGATTATAGATAAATAATCGCTGAAAATCATAAATTAAGAGCTAATTCTTTCAAAAATCCGTTTATACATCGGTCGCATTCGGTATTTGTTGTCCATTAAACTCTCGCAATACTTTTTGAGCAATTTCTTCACTTTCAAAAGAAACGAATCCGTAACCAATCGGTTGTCTATAAAGAGAGAAATGAAAGTGTTATTGATATGAAATAATAATAAAACACTAAATGATTGAATGATGTAATACCCGGTCAAACGATTTCTGACAACTTTAACGTGTGTTAACTGTATTCCCATTAAATTAAAACTAGTTTTAATAAAGCGTTCGTCCATAAACTCATCGATCTATACATTAAACAAATCAATAAAACATTAATGTATTCACACAATCATAATATAAACAAAGAGTCAAACATTAAAAATGATAATAAATTAATGTTAAATAATTGTAAAATAATGAGAAGACATGACATACGTCTCCCATCCATAGTGTGAATGCATTATTTTGAGGATAAAACTGCTGTTTTGACATTTCAATTGACTATTTATTATCAAATAAATTACTATTATTTTTAGTATATTTTACACAATTATTTCACAATTTATATTCACTTTTATTTTTTCATTAAACAAATGACAGCTTTTATTAATTAAAAGATTCAATAAAAGAAAAGATTGCTTTGGATTTAAAATAAATTGAATCTAAAAATTAATTATTATTTTATTGTAAAACAATTAAAACCTAAAAATTAACTGATATTAAAGCGAATCTGATATCAAATGTTATCAATAATATTGCAGCGAAAAAAATCTGTACTTTTTGGCGGAGTTTGTGTTCACTGTTTGGGCGGTTCTTATGAGTTATGAGTCATTTGATTGTATTTATAATGGTTTCATATATATACAAACTTAATGACTCCTCCTTTCTATACATGGTTTAATTCCATTCATACATTCAATTAATGCATAATAGGAGGAGTTTTAAGTTGAGAGTTATATTAAGTTTACATTATTTGTTCAATTGACAAAATATTGAGTCATTTAAAAAGTGGTGAAAACAAGAGTGAAAACACTTTTGGCGCTAAATTTGATCAATTTTAAAGCAATTGAAATAAAAGATATCCTAAAATGATTTTCACAATTTTGACTTTTTAATTAGACTGAGCTATAGTGAAATTTTTGGAAGAGTGAAAGATTTTGACGATTGAACCTAAAATGAATTTCCGAAAAGCATTTTGAATTTATGATGTAATTTGATTTAATTGATTCCCATATATTTGATGGCTGGCAAACATTTCAAAAGTAAAAATATTATTGATGTCACTTTTCAAAAACATGAAACGTGTAATGTATAATTGTATC